>JAIUND010002198.1:0-24825 GCA_034699125.1 Gisinianus flammeolus | reverse complement strand
TTGAGACCAATATCTTGACTGCACAGAATTTGTACTTCAAGTTATTAAGCGTTAATCAACAGCATGCGCAATGTATTGGCGTACATACGTCCTGGGCGGCCTTAATGGTCAGAAAATGTGTATGGCTAATGTACTACAGTCATTTATTATTTATAACCAACTAACAAACTTACCCTGGTTTTGGTTGTCAGCTCCACGAATGCCTTCCTGAAATTCAATTTCGTGTCCGCATTGCCCATTGTTGCAAATCCAAAATCCAATTACTATATATATTATTGGTTTTATTTCTTATTTTCTTTCTCTGACTCAGAACTCTTTATATATATAGTTAAGAGGGAATTTTCTAAAATTTTGAATAAAAATGATTGATAGTCAATGAGTGTAAGTTAAGTAACGGGGATGGTTGGATTTTGTTGGTCTTATGGTCGGTGCGGTAGTGGTGAATATTTCAACGTGTGGTCACACTGGTCACTGCAAAAGAACAAGTGCAAACAACAAAATCAAGCACGAGTACACTAATGAGTCCAATTATATTATCTGTCAAACTATACTTATTGTACACTTTAACCACACTCAAAAGAAGAAACACTTGAATGATTATACTTTGAATGTGGAGGAAATGTGAAAAATATCATTTATTTTAAGGCCAAAAAGTAAATATACTTTTTTTCTTTTTTATTTGTTTCAGATTTCAGGTTGATTTTGATAAACGTGTAACTGTGGGAGTTTGTTTTCCTGAAGGAGAATACTTATTCCAACAATATGGATAACTTGACTTAAATTATTGCAAACGTATAACGTGGAATGCAAGTAGAATTTGAATAAAATATATAGAGAAAATATATAAAACCTGCTGTTGGTCTATTGAGATTAACACTGATACACGCAAGCGTTTTATCCAGCTATCGATTTAGTGAATGTGTGTGAGTGTTGGTAGTTGTGTGTACATACGGACATTCGTATGTGTGTAGGTAATGTAGGTACTGTGAAATGCGTAAGGACCTACCAATGTTAGAGTTTCTTTTCTGCTGCTACTATATTTCTACTGCTGGAGAAACCAGCTGGTAAATTGTTGGCTGCTGCTGGAGTGGAGAGTTTAGCGGTGACTCTCGAAGCTGGAAGAGCCGACGTGGAAATGCCAATGCCAACTTTAACTCGTTCACCTAAACACATAAATATAAATTATATTAGTCTTACAATATTCTCATTCCCATATGTGTATATATATACGAGTACATACGAATACCAGCATTTATCTACCCATGCATTTAACTGTACGTATTAATACAATGTACATATACCTATTACCTAAGTATGTTATTATTATTATGTGTTATGTATCATGTTGGCCAAATGTGTCCATTATATTAGTCATTATCCTCAACTCATCTATATACTCTCGTTAAGTATACGCTATCACATTAAACTGTATTCCAGCTTTTTTCCCTTGACAAAAGTTCATTCAAAGTGGAGAATATACATGACAGGGAATTATCGACTTCGACTTGCATGGCATAGTAAATTGTATAGGTATTTAAATTTAAATAGTAAATACAATAGTGTGTATAGCATTATGAAATATTATTATTTATTATGTAATGTAATGCATGTAGGAATATATATCCGTAAAGGCAAGAAAAAACGTTCATCAAGATCTGGAACCACGACAAACCACTTGTGGTAATGAATTTTTATCAAATATGAAATACGTTCAGTAACTATACAGTGCATACGAAGTACGAAGCATAGGTAATTATTATTACATACTTGTACCTATTTAAAATGTACACACTTCATTAAATGCATTCTGTAGGAAAATATGTGTGTTTCCTCGATTCCATACATTACGGCGAATAGTCGTATAGGGGGTAGGGTTATTGTAATTGGTCTCTCATGGCTTTCATCACCATTGTTTGTTTAAATGGCCGGTAATAAGGAAACGAAAAATATTTAATGATTAAACTTGAGTACAATTCTCTCATTTTCACAAAAACTCTTTCGTCTGTATCTTGCGTCTTCGACTATTACAATTGATAAAATTCAAGTAAAACAATAATATGTATAACAATAATATGTATAACAATAATTGAAACTTTAGCCTGTGCGGGGAAATCTTATAGTCACTTGAAATTTCAGTTCTAAAAATAAACATAAATAACCCTCTGAATTGCTGATCCTTGTAAATTTCGAAAAGATCTCGACATAAACAAACAAACAAACAAAAAAAACGCTTACAAAATACAAAACTGTAGAGCCATGCTAAAAATAAATTGCCTGCATCGAATTTTATAATAAATAAAAAGGAATAAAAAGAAATAAAAATGACCGGCACATGGTACATGCATTTATTTGTCTTATGACTGTTATGACATTTAACAAGGAGTATCTTTTATATAAAATTGTTTCTAAATAAGCTAAAAAGCTAGCAGGTTGTGAGTTAATGAGAAGGTTGAATGTTGACTCTTGTACACATGTTCTATGTGGGAGCATGTAATGGCATGTGTACGTGCATGTGAGGACAAAGTTGAATTGCAAAAATTGCAGGTTACAGGAAACTCGCTCATAATACGCTTTTTTATAGTCCATGTATAAACTATAAATGTCACACATCCAACAGAATACCCAATTGACAATTGACAATGCACATAATGGCAGAATGCAGAATATTACACAATGTATAATTTAGTCTCAGTGGACACGACACTAAATCAAATCCTTGTAGCCTTAAACCTGCATCTATGCACACCAAAAACTGACAATTCTACACATTCTAACATGTTTTTCGAGTCATTTTTATTTTTATTATTGTTGTTATCAATCAAAATATCACATTATGTATATTTTCTATTAGGAAAATGGAACAAAAAGCACCTTCCAATGTACAGTGTAAGCTAGAAAATAAACCTATAGAAACAGCATGTGTCCTACTCATATACAGATACATAGAGAGATTGCAAGAATAAAGTCGTCAAACCTTGTCATTTTAGCAGAGTAAACAAATGTAAACATTATTTGATTATTGTGGCTAATAATCATTTTGAGGTGAGAATAAACATTTCTGTCACAATTCCCTTCGTCCCAGTCCCTACCAGCACACGTTCGTTTTCATCGACCACATGAATTATCGACATTCATATTATAATACCTTGATTCCAATTATTCGTATATATTCATGTCGTACCATAAACTCTTACGAGTATTCGGTTTTTTTGCCAAAGGTGCGTTATAAATGTCTTGAAACGTGCATAATATTATGAATACCTTTGTTTTTCGTGAAAACGTAGAGTACTATATACTTACTAGTGTACACTGTACACCATAGTGGTTTAAGGTTTAAATATGCATTCCATTGCAAATGATGAACAAGGTTCTCAAATAGAGTACATATTAATTGAAATGAGATTTTTTTGATTTTGTACACATATACTAGAAATTAGAAATAAAAAGTACATTAATTACACGTGCTATTTTTATATTCTTGTTCAAATGTACGCTATGGCCTCTTCTGCAAATATGTATACCTCACAAATACACAAGATGAATTCAGATGAAAATGAAAAAGAAAAAAGTAAAGGTGAGAAGTGGAAACAAAAGAGGATTAAGGATTTTTCAGTGTACATATTTACAAGTTACAAGATGAAGGATAAAAAAAAATGATGGAAAGGAAAAACGAAACGTAGCGTAAAAACGAGTTCAAGTAATTATTTTATTTTCTCATGCATCATTTTATGCTCAACGGAATTTAATCATTTTCCCTCATTTTCCCTTATTGAGATGAAGAGAATAATGGAAAGGATAGTAAAGAAAAAAAATGGCTAGTCCACTCACCACACCGACCTTTACTACATTACTATCTATCTACTTACTTACGTGGATATATATATATATATATATAAAAATATACATTAAAATTATTATATTTACACTTATTTGTAGTTTAGTGTCATGCAAGACTGCTCGGAGCCGAGCAATGAAACAACTTTAAACAGTAAATGAGTAATATTTATTATAAATAATAATAATATGTATAAAAAGAGTAATACTTTGACGAGATAAATGCAAGAACAAACTCGGGGTATATCTTGACGTCAAAGTAATTTCTTGGTTCTTGTCAATTCATATTTGGGCTACGAGCAAAAGAGAAGGAGAAATGATCTTCATGCCAGATAAATGAATTAGCAACTTGCTAATTGAGAAAAAGTAAAAACAAAATCGTTAATGTCTTTGGTGCAGTTCGTTGGTTAGTTAGTTAGCTGTTGGCAATGTGTGTGTACAAGCCGAGATCGTCCACCCACAATTCACCATTAAAATTACACGAAAAACACCATGTGTATAATATACTGTATATACATACATGTATAAAAAAAATGAACTCTGTGTTGTGGATAAGACGGTGAGTGAGTGCTGACTAGAATTCAATCGTAATAGAACAACTCACCCAAAGGCTCAAAAATTTAATAAGAATCTTGTACTATCACTCATTCCATCCATCCACTTGCATTAAATTATGCAATGGACTAACAAAAGACTTATCAATTCTCAAAATTACCGATATTCTCGGTCATCATTCCCAATTTACAATTCAAAGACAGATTAATTTTAATTTCAATCAACAAAACAAATGAAAATTCAATATTACGCACAAAAGAGTCAAACCTTTGTGTATCTCAGATGGACATTTTATATTTCAAGCAACTATATATGCATCATAGTTGCGAGTCATTGCACACACAAAACCTATTTCAACATTTGAGTGCCACAGCTTATTTAATAAACTTTATTTAATAAATACTTGAGAATATTCTCAAACTTCAAATGAATCAATTTATCCACAGTGTACACACTCGCTCGTCCGTTTAATTGACAATATTGAAGCAATAAGTATAAATGTGTATTTAGTATTTACATACAAGGGTATTGGAGTATGAAAAACATGTAAGAATTGACACTTCCATTAGAGAAATCAAATCAAATAAATCTAAACTATTTAGCATAAATTACCTTTCCACCACACACATTCAGCTAAATGAGTTTTTTTTCTCGTATGTTGGGTGTGAAATAGTCGATTAAATGTACATATTCAATTAGACTAAAGATAAATTCAAAAGTCTGACTTGAATCAGTTGAATCATCCCATTTATTCATTAGACATTTGACATTTTACTCGGAACTTGCATTCCTTGTATTTAATATTCTTAACAAACGTGTTCAGTTCACTTTAATTTCACCAGCAGCAAATACAAGCTAACAGTCTAGAACATGAACAAAAAAAAACCTGTGAAATATTCAAGTAGATTTCAGAGTTTTAATTGCAAATTAATTGCAAAAAAAAAACACTGTTACGTTTTTTCTCTTCATTTTTTGTTCCTATCCCCAAACAACTGCAACAAATTACAACTCACAATGAACTTGCACATGCACGATAATAAGAAATGTCAGTCTCAAATTTGTTTCTTTTGTGTTTATATATAGTAGCTAGCTGAGCTACTGTTATATCATCTCAAGTCAATTACTTTGCCTTTTGATTTCAATTTTTTTCATGTGACTGAATGAAGCGCATCCCAATTTGAGACTCTCAAACTTCCTCCCCTATTTGAGAATTTGAGTATATACAGCTCTTATCTTTTTTTTCTGCCTTGTGTATCTGCGAGAGAGAAAAAAAAACGACGTAATCAAACCAAAATCTCATTCTCTCATACGTCAATGATTTTCATAGAATTTTGTGATCTATGTACGTTATGTGATGGTCTACACAAAGAGTAATGACAACAGCGAATTTTATCTTGGGATAACTTTGCGTTTACACCAGAACTTGACAAAATAATTTGCATACAAAAAGCTTTAAAATATATTACTACAAAGTAGGATTCCTGTCTTTAAGCCTCAAGTTCTAATTGCTTGAAAAATCATTAAAAAAAATAAAAACTATTTATTTTCAACAAGAACTCTGTTCATCCTGTCAATTGTCAAACGCATTCACATTCAGACTGTATACACGTTAAAAAACAAGATTGTCAAGTCCACTCATCCATTTTAATACGAATGCCGCCGACGATACTTGTCACTGCGGACTAAATGTCAATTCCTGACGTTTCTTTTTTATCTCGCATACATATGTGAAAAGTATGAACGAATACAAAAAATAATCCAATGAGTCATAGAACTGGAGATTTTGTTTAGTCATTGTTGACTTGAAAATGAAAAGACTTCAGTCGTAGTATGTAGTTGAACTCAGCCGAAACACACACACACAAATATTTTTTAAAAAACAAATAAATTGTACTCTCCAAAGATAGCAGTATACATAGTTGACCATATTAAGCAAAGAGTATATTAATACAAAATTTGTATTACAAATACATAAACTTTCCGTATCAACTTCAATTTAAAGATAAATAGCTGCTCTATTGCATATATTGTAGTATCCAACTAAATGCAGGACTGAATGAATGCTCTAAAGTACATGTAAGCTTGTACATGTAACTGGCAACTACAGGTTTTAATACTACATTTATACACAAGATTATGATGCTTTAACGTATTAACACATGCTAGTATGACCGTTTGCTGTTTGCATAAATATATATGTATTTGATGTTTGAAGACAACAAAAGAAGATTGGACTAGCATGTGATGAATACTGAGTTATCCATTTATTTTCCGTACATGTGTCTGTTCATGTAGTATGTATACCTACTGTGAATGATTACAGGAGCATAAACGTAGAGAGAGGTACACACACAGAGGAAAGCATATGCCATATAGCCATATGAAATGAAAGGTAAAAGATGAAGGAACGTTGGCGTTGTTGCTCTGGGTTTCTGTGTGTACTGGGGATTCTTGTCAGTAGTCTGAGACAGACAGTAGAACGAACAACAACACAAACCCTCGCTCGTCTCCTGTCCACATAACCATGAGTTCAAACAACTATTTTAACTTCAAGTCTGTACATACGGCGTCGTTCATCCTTTCAACTTGTATTTAAGTTTAATAACTCGTTTTCTCGAGCAAGTGAACTAACTAGGTCAGTCGCAACTACTTTTATCGTTAGTTAATACAAGCAACTGAAAAGAAAAAGCACGAAGAAGAAAAACAATCATCACACTTGACCAATGTCTAAGTTATATAGTTGAAAGCAGAGCTACCGAATTGGAAGAGTTAAATAATAAATAATATGGGAATAAATCCATACTAATATTCTTTTTTGTATGTCTTCTCAAACGTCTCCACGTTCTTTTGTGAACAATCTTAAAAATCCATGAATGGTGATCAGTCTTCTAATCTTTTACTTGTGTGTTCAAGTGGTGTCCTCAACTCTGATTGATAATTCCTATATATTAGCTCGTATTTATACACGACACACATAAAGTGAAGCCAAGACATTTAAATACGAATAACTAATATCCATCATCATTTCACGTACTGTTTTAAACAGTGGATCACTTAAAGGTTTGTACTTTTTTTAATATTAAAATCTTCAGCGCAAATCCATCATTGGATATTTATTTATTTTTTACATTTATTCTGGCTTCATGTGGTAGATTTAGTTAGACATTTCGCTTTCAAGTATACAATGTCAATGTCCTATACTATACCAAGTAAAGTAATAGTAGTCCGTAAAGAAGAGGAGGGTGAAGGATTATTTTGAGTAAAGCACTTTCATATACTTTCAATTACAAATATCATTTTCCCTTTAAGTGCCACCAAAATCCGTCCCATTCCTTTCCAAAATTTGGTTGCATTGCAGTTCCTATCCTAAGTATACTCGTGCGTACTTTTATTTTCTCCTCGTCACATATTTACCTAGTTTCTGGACCAAAGTTTCTCTCGGTATTGGGTATATACCATATATAGTTTACTTTCAATCCTCAATGGAAAACCCCAAACGCTTAAAAGGTAGAGCTCTAACATCCTTTTAAGGCTTAAGAAATCTTTACTGGATTTCCAGACACTTCCTTTTTTTCTGTCAGGGGATTTGCTTTCAAATACTTTAAGTTTTTTCGTTGTCGAGCATGTAATTACTTTAACCGACAGTACATGTAAAAATATATATCATGTGGTTCCTATACCATATAGTAAATTATATCGTATACATAGAATGGTTTTTAAGGAATATGAAAAAGAAAAAACACCTGAAAACCCTGGGGAATTCCAATTCCATAAAGCATGACACTCGAGTTTACTACTACATGCTATTACCCTCAGGCCCAAGTTCAAAGTACTACAAACTACATAGACACAAAGTACATTTTCTTTATATATTTTTTTTCTGTAAAAGCTATGAATCGTTACCTTACCGAATTTCGATCAGATTTACCATTCATCAATGTTCAAAATTCAAATGCCAATGGATTGGTAACTGTTTGCCGAACTGACAATTGTGAGGAATAGGCTATAGTGAGTAATAATTGTAAAATGTGTGTGAAACTTGACATGTGAGGACCCGAAATGACAGAATTGAAAGTGAATGAGTCTGCTCATATAAATCATGACAAATTCATCATGTATATGTTGACAACATATCCATATTCAAAATTCCAGTGAAGGCTCTTGTCAAGTTCTAAATGTAAGTTGGAACAATCCAAAATTTCAATTTACCTTTCTAACTATGATATTTCGAAAAATAGACATAATTATAGAATTTTGAAGGTCTATGTACGAGAATTGAAGAGAATGACAGCTTCCGAATTTCCACATGTCTACTAATGTCTACTAAGTATTCACAATGAGACAGTACAGATGAGATGAGACTTTTATAGCCCAGTGCCCAGTATCGAATAAGACTAAATTAAACCGCTTTTAAATGAAAACATTTCATTGGGAAGTAATTTGTCAGTAAAATGTAGCACTTTATGCGAATAATGCTTTTGTGTATTAACTTGGAATTGATGTAAATAATCAAGCAATTCACATTAACTTAATACTACTAAGCGTACACAGGAAGATGTTATTATAACGGTGAAATGAAAAATTTCGTTCACGGTTTCCAAAATAACAGATACGGAAAGTGCATTAGTATAAGTATATACTATATACTTGCTAATAAACAATTGCAAGTTATTTCCATTTGCTAGTAGCATATAAACGTTTCTTTTCAAGGTTTTGATACGTTTCAAATATAATATACGTAACGTACACAGTTTCGCTTGATACGACGAATAATAATTATTATTCTCACAAACCCGAATCCCGAAAAACAGGAAATATTTTGAGGTGCGCCCAAATCTCCATCTGGTAAAACGTTATTCGATACATCTGCTCAGCAGACTCTGCTGACAACAATAACGGGCTGATATGTACAAAATGCTAATTTTCAATTCTGGGTGTATTGAAGTGTATTCCTATTCTATATAGTTTACATCATTTCCAAGCACAAAACAATCGATTAAATAAAATTAAGCACAAACTTTCCATCATATATAATATTCGTCCATTGTTTTCGTATTAAACAAACTTTTAGTAGCTTATTTGTTTTGCCAAGAGAGAAATTATACTGTAACAAGTAGAAGATACAAATTACATCAAACTTAAGGACTGTAATAAGACTAAGAGTGGTTTTGAAAGAGACCATCAGAGAAAATTCACTTTTTATTCACAAGCAAAAAACTCAAGTATAATGCATTGTATAGTTATACTGGCTTTTATATTTTTTGTTAAATAAAAAACATAAAAAATACAAAGCTCGAGAGTGTGAGAAGAGATTGAAGTGAGTGGAAGGACAGCCTTTTAATATTTTTCATTCATAATTTCGAATCTTATTCTTCATTCTCATTGAAATTGTTTTATTAGTGACTGTCTACCTATATAATCATTCGATTTGAAAAAGGCTGACTTGATGTCTTGATGAATTCGAGTACTTAGTGTAGATTTCTCCGTGGATATATAATACTATGTGTATATGATGAACATCTTTGTAATTTTTAATATCATACGACTGTGCAAATTTCATGGTTGTAGACACAAGTAAATGAATGTGCATTTGGTTTGTTTGGATGATGATGAGAGAGTTCAACCCTCTTTTGCTCATCATCTGTATCATTATCAGTTATTCATGTGAGAGTCTTACACTAATTGTAACTTTAAATCCTTGTATTATTCACCTATAGAATATATATATATATTCTATACAGACAGACAAGAAATTCTAAGAAGAGCAAAAGTATTTTATGAACAGACGATTGATATGATGCTTTGATGCGCTACAAAGACACACAAGTCTATACGTGAATATAGTGAGCTCAAGTAAATGTTACGGAAACAAATATTAATTTAATGGCGATGATATTGATAGAAACTAGCAATCTGCGGAAGGAGTCGTCAAAACTTTTTACATTTTTGCCATGCACGACTCTCCAAATTAATATCTGTCTCGGTGTATACTCAAAGTATAGGAAATTCTCCCATGGAATGAATACACCAACTGTATTGGTACGGATATTTATAGACGAGATCCAACAGTCAATCCAATGAATGAATCCTATGATTAATGCAGTTTTTTTTATCTTCTTTAAGTTTCAGCCTACATATTTTTACCCAGAGTTAGATTGTATACTTAACGAGTGAATGAATAATCTTGCTTTACCTTTCCCTTAAAAATCACTTGACTATGACTCCTCACTATCTCGCATTGCCAAATTCCGACTATTCAATATGTATACATACGTAAATATTATATGCACACTCAACTTCTAGAAGAAAACGTATATAGACATGGGATTTTATTACCTACGCGAAGCTTTTAACGAACTTTCTGTGCGTACATCAACTGATAATTGATATTATCAAAATCAAGCATCTTTTAATTAAAACAAAAGGGAAATGAAAATATATATGGCACAGTCTGAATTATTCTCTTTCCATGCAGTAAAAATAAGAACAATCTATGTGGGCTAGTGAATGGAGAAGATATATACTTAGAAAAAAAGAAGTGTTGTACTCTAATTTGCAATCACACATGTGAAAATATTTTACTATGTATATATATATATAAATATATACATCCAAAATGAAAGATTTGAAGGGATTTGGATACAAATTGAAGGTGTAGGTTACAACTTTAACGCAAGAGTAATTTTATGAGAACTAGGAAATCACCTTTGTGAGTCTTAAAATACCTACAAAGTACAAAGTGATGCCTCATAGTTTATAAAAAGTTCCCAAAAATTGTGAATTGTCAGAGTCAGACCACTATTATTTGGCTGTCCATGTTCATACTGAAATCATTTTCACACTCTCATCATCCATCACACTCTCATTGTCTTTGAATAAATGAAGGTTTATATAGAAAACAGACGCATAATGTGGCCATTAAGTTGTATTTTACAAATCTCTTGATTGTTTTACATACTCACGTTCGCTACATGTTGAATTATGAACTGTATAATGCTGTCCAAGAAAATGGGTTTTGTTCATAGAATAACTATTTTATGATGATATTGCTGTCTACTCACCTAATAAGTATAAATTTCAACTGTCCAATATCTTTTATTTTATTACCCACTACAACTACAATACAATATGAGATTCCTGAAAAACGTTTTTCCTTTTCATCATTAGGTCAAATCTACGCAGTTCTAAGTAGTCTAGTTATATAAAATGTAGTATAAAAAAGTTACAAAAGTCATGATAAACCTCGAATCATCTAATCAAATTGACATATACAATTTTTTTTTCCTTTTCTTTTTCTACAATATTTATTTAGGTGAAAAAAAATGTAGGTACTTATGCATATGCATAATATTGTTACATGATACACATTATTGTATTTCAACATGTAGTAATCTAATCGTTGAGAACTATGAAGCATCGTACAACTATACAGACAGACTACAGACCTGTTTCAAACACAATGTGAGAATTGCAATGATGGTGATGATGATGGCCATAACGATGCCACTAATATTATGCGGTAAACAAGAAGATACTCACCTTTTGCCATTACGATTATGCCATATATGTAGCAGAGTCAAGTATTTTATACATTCCATATGTTGTAAAAACCAAGTTTGTGAGCCCCTCTGTCATGCAACTGACCGGAATTTGCAGTGAATCAGACTATTTTTCCACCACGATGAGAGAGCAATATCTATTCACACATATTATATAATATTACAACGGTATGTATACTTGTAGAGGAGTAACAAATAATAATAATAATAATATCATATAGTATTTTAGTATAATCAGGTGATGGACAAGTATTTTTCTTTTTTTTTTGCATAATATGCATAATATGATAATATGTGCAATTTAATACTTACTTACTTTACGTCGCTGCTTTGGTTTGGTTATGTAAGACCGTGTGAAGACTGCACTAGTTTTAATACCGGTTTCATCACTATATCATCAAACTGCAGAATGAGAATGAACAGCATATTCACTAAATATTCAGGTATCGTCCCTTTCCACTGTAGTACAATAATAAAATCTTCCCATCTGACTAGACACACAAAAACACAATTAAAAATGTGTATAATATGATTTATAATGCATTATTGTCTATATATATAGTCTAGTCGAAGCACGTTCCTTCTCAAACTCTGTAAGTATGTAAGTATGTAAGTATGTAAGTATGTATATTTCTGTACTATTTTTCAAGTATTTGTAGTCCAATTCCCATGAATTGCAGTCTTGTTCTTGAGCACATTGTAAATTATATTAATTATAATAATCAAAAAATGAGGGTGGTATTTTAATGTTTTTAATTTGAAACTAATTTAAATTTAAACTAATTATTTATGATCTCAAACTTGCCACACAAAGCACTGTGCCATTTGTGTGCCATTGAATTTTAAGTTCATGAAGTAAATAATTAAATCTCTCCCAGGAATTGCAAATCATTTTTTACGCGAGCGAGAGTTGGCACTGCTAATATACTAATTTATTAATAAATAGGGACGTAAGATATTTAATTACTCTTTCATTTTTAAACAGAGGGATTGTAGTTATTGAAAGTGAACTTAGTTATCGTAATTTCTAATGGCATTATGATGTCATGAGAGGTATGTCGAAGATTAGAATTCACTATATCATTACTGCATGGCATACATATGAGCTGCATGTGTATACAAAGTATTACAAAGGAAAATTTTGAGAACTCGAGAATCAACAACTTTCCATATTATGCATATGACTTTTGTTTTTTTTAACACCTGTTGAATGTCAAATATTATAGGTTTCTACTGACCAGATTTTTAGAAATAAAAATTAGCATCCTGATAAATATTGCCCAAGTTTTCCAGCTAATCCTGTGGACGTGGACATTTCCCATTTTTACTTGCACACACAGCATGATGAAAAATGACAGCAGGGGTAATGGAATGGAATGATGGGATTAAATAGGTGATAATTGACGATTCGCCAATTCTAAGAAATAATAATTCCACTTCAAATGGCATTGATAGTAAGTATTATAATGATAAGAATAAGGGAAGAAGAGAGAATACACTGAAAACAAAAGTGTATAGAAATTCCACTGAGATACGTAATTACATACGATTGTTGTTGTTACGAGCTAGAGGAATGATAACGGTATTACGATGGATAGAAATGAAAAAACAAGGGCAAGATGTCTCATATAAAAAGAAGGCCACATGTCGTGAGTATCGGTGAAAAAGTGAAAAGGGTAAATCCCATTTATCCTCATGGAATACACTTGTCGTTTTTTTTACATCATCATCTCTTTATCGTCTTCGTCGTATATATCGTAAGTACAGATATGTAAATTGTCCATTCTGCTGTACATTCCAAAACTTTGATTCACCTGCATCGTCCATCTTCAACGTTGGCCAAACGTTTTGATAATAATTAAATTCACTTTGTACTTGTACCTAAACTATTGTTTTTATCATCATGACTTTATGAGGGAAGCTCAGGTGTTTCTCTCGCATGGTGCGTGCATGGAGAAACTTGATCGAACCTCAAGCATATGTACTTGCATTGAATTTTCTTTCAACTAGCTTACTAACTAGGTGAAACTGTTCATTATATCTATACATTTGTTAATTATAACTTGAACTTACTAATACTTTCATGTTCTCTAGCTGTGTACACATTCCTCGTGTACATGTACCAATCTCAATTTCAGTTCACGTGTGATCCACATATATATGTACCTCTAAAATATCCTTAGCCACAGTTTAAATGACACGAGTCAATCCGTTAAATAACTTTTTGACACGCTATCCTTTTTTACACAATTTTCCACCCTTTTTTTTTAGAACACAAGCAGTCATTTGTACATACATACGCGAGAGTCTACAACCTTTACTTTAAGGATCTCTCTAGTAAAAAATAAAAAATTGTGATGTGAACAATTTTAATTGTCATCATCCATTATTTTGAAAATTGCTTCTTGTCATCAGCCTTGATAAATTTTATTGAGGAATACATATATATATAAATATAAATACGCACATTTAATCTCATTCGGTTATATGGCTATGTAGATTCCCATGCTCAGCTAACCTAACTAACATAACAAACACACTTTATATAGAGATCCATAAAATATATAAGTACGGTTGAAATTCAATGAGCCGTGGATACAGTATAGAATATATTTATATAGTTATTCTAAGCTAATAAAAAAAAATACACACTGCATCCATGTCTCAATTTTCGATAATACTTCCGTTTTTCTGGTGTAAAACTCCAAACTCCATGAGGAATTAGTCAACCCTAAACCTTGAATTCTCTTGAATTGAACTTCCAAGGTATATTTATTTTTTGACTGTACACACACACACGTATACACAGAAAATGCACACAACCGCATTTGTAAATAGACAACAAGTTGGAAGGAAACGATAAAAATATACGGATGTCTATTCATTTAAAACTGTATGACTGTTGATTGTTTGCGCACTGATAAGCTCAACTATATATACGGTGATGTGATACTCACATAAAAATAAAATGATAGATTAAAAAAAAAATTCATGGAATATCTGTACTTTGTGGAGTTTGGAGATTTTGGTCGTCTTAACTGTTAAAATTACTCTCTCGAGTCTCTTGAGAATTTGCAGTTTGCACAATACTACATACTAAATGTTTTCTGTCAAATATTATTATTATAATGATGACTGCTCATATCATTCAAACATTCACACACAAGGAGCCATTAGTATTTCAAACAGAACGACAACGACGAGGGGTGTAACAATACGCAGAAGAGAGAAGAAATGTAAACAATGCGAATATGCGTTCTTAAGACATTTTTTACATAGAGACACGTTCCACGTTGTGTTCATTGTCATTGTCCTCTTTCTTTCTACATGTTTCTCTTGTCGTCGTCGTCGTCGTCGTCGTCGTTGCATTTTAAACTCTATTTAATAGCATGTAATCACACAGAGCATATTCAAAACTAACATGAGCCATTTCCCATTTCCCCTCCTCATCCTAATCCAAAATCATTTCAAGATTATAAATTCAAAAAGTAAGTGACAAAGTAGAACAGAATAGAGTTATCATAAAAATTATTGCTTTCGTTTACAATTTTCTGAATTCATTTGTACATATAGGGATACATTTTGATTTTTCATGCATATATACATAAATAAATAAACAAAAAATTCATCTACATATTTACTCCATTTTCTATTAAAACATATATGCTTGTTTTTTTTTTTTGAAGGAGAAATGTTTGTTGTAGGTATATGTAAATTAAATATTTAAATCTTTTAATTTATGTAGACACTCCACATTAAACGACTTACATTTAATGCATTTTAAGTTCTGAGAGTGTGTAAATGGAATGTGTTTGGCCCAAAGGGTTTTTTTCTACTTTGTCATTGGAGAATGTTAATCGTGGCGATGGGACACGACGAACCGGAGACAAAGTCATTGTACATTGTACACAGTTTTTTCGGCAAAAATAATCACAACCGCACAAGTCACAAAAGTATACAATGCAATGTCATTTTAAATTTACTCGCTAAAAGAATCTTCAGTTTTGTTTTCTCAAAATTTTATTCGTCATTTCAATTAATTTTAACATCTCACAATCTCACATTTCAATATCCCTCATTCACACAAAAGTCACATAATTCCCTAAATTCCTAATTCATGAATCATGTCTTTCTTTGTACGTGTTGGCTGTTGCTCATGAAAAGTGAAATTGTTCACAATTTCGTCAATTTCCATATGAAAATCTACTACCACGGAATTTCAATTTTGTTCGAAATTTGATGTAAAGTCTTGTCAGTAGAGCATCACTGCTCTCCTGCTATGCGTTCTTATGGCAGCCTATAGTACATACGTATTCTATATATCCAAGTGGGGATATATGGTTGGATATAGTGAGTGTTTCCGTTGTGTGCGTTCTTATGGCTAGCCCTATAGTACATGCACATATATGCCTATATCAAAATGGTATATGCAAAAAAATTACCCGGGAAAAAAAAAAGTTTAAAAAAATCCACATGAAAAAAAAAATCGAAAAAAAAAGAATTGAAATATTTTGGCATAAAAAGGAAATGTGAAATAAAAATTTCACCAGTATTGAAAAATTCTTTGGTTTCTATTGTATTGATCAAGAAAGTGTTTTGTTATTACTGCGGTAAAGGAAAGTTTTGTTTAAGTTCAGCTGAAAATGTGGAAACTCAGCACAGGAAAAGGTCACCATTTTGTCTTTTATCACGACTAATTACCCTAATGGTTTCAATGAAGTGACAGAAGTGAGAATTGGAAAAAACAAGCTTAATGATAAATTTACACATGCAAAACTATTTTTTTACTCGGATGTAATTAGAGACCAATTTGTTGGTGACATTTCTGCGCCACTTCTAAGGTCAGCTCCATTAAAAACTAATAAGGGTTTTTATTGTACACACCAATTTGAGCCGCTATATTATCTTCCACTACGTTTGCCAAATATCGAATACACACATATGTATATAAGAAACGAGAATGGCGAATCTCCACCATTTGATCCTGGATCGTTCTCGTGCGCGCTTCACTATCGCAAAAAAGGGTATTAATAATGTATAAATGCCAAGGACAGGAAAGTAATTATTATAGATTAACCTACCCACAGTATGGTGGAGCAGTGCAACATGGACTTGTATTTTACAAGTCTGGACTTTACAGACAAAGAGGTGCAGGAATTGGGAATTTCTTTGGTCGAATGGCTAGAAATTTTATTCCCTTTGCTAGAAAATACTTGATCCCAGCTGTTAATAAATATATTGTACCACATGCAAAAACAGCATTAAAAAAAGTGGCTGATGATGTCATTGAGGGAAAACAATCCTTAGGGTCATCCTTAAAATCCAATTCAGTATATGCATTAAAAGCAGTTGGAAGAGATATCGCGGGTCAGTCTGGTTCAGGAAGACGAAGATGAAGGACACGAAAGAATTTAAAGCCAAGCAAAACAAAAACTCCAAAGAATTTAAAAGCACAAAAAGCAAAAACGCCCAAGAAAAGAAAAACAAAAAAGAGTAAAAAGCCCGTAAGAAAACCATTAAAGAGAAAAGTAACCAAAAGGAAATCCAAGTTGACTCGCCTAAGTTTTCGTTCGCCACTGTTTTAATGCCTTTTTAAAAGAAACGAAAAAGTGTGGACTCTAGCAATGTGAAAATACCAATTCCTTACAATAATTCACAAGATGATATTTTTGCGCAAAAGGCATACGATGTTACAGTTGTCCACACTGACAGGAGCACACAAGTACACCTTTATCCGACTTCTCGGCACCATTGACATTTATCGTCAAGTCCACAGACTCTCACTACATTGACATCTCATCTGTTGAATTAGCACTTAGATGTATAATTCAAACAGACAAAAATGTAGATTTAGACAAAGCAACTGTTGTTGCACCTGTTAACAACTTCTTGGACTCTGCATTTAGTCAAATTGCAGTATTCTTGAAAGAGACCCAAATAACTCCACCTTCAGATTACCATCCATACCGAGCATACATTGAAAGACTCTTAGCATGCAGCAAAGGGTTTCATAAGGGACAGTCAGCCTGTTCAATGTATTACAAAGAAAAAAACCAAAGGATACTAGTATTGTAAACGATGGCAGTTATAAAAAACGTTAAGACTTGACAAAGGGCAGCAAATAATTTGAAATCCAGGGGAGACCAACTGTGGATTTGTTTCTTCAAAACGTTTACATCCCACCAGGTATTGTTGTGCGTATTTTATTTTATCGGTTGACAAATGAGTTTTGTACATTTGCACAAACAGCAACTCCACAACCACGGTACAACGTGAATTTGGTGGAAGCTGTTTTTAAAGTAAAGAAACATAATATCCTTCCCGAAATACAAATTGACCAGATTCGTCAACTTGAAAACAACATGGTTGCAAATTACCATATGAAAAAGGGTGAAATAAGACGTTTTACACTACCAATTGGAAAACATCAATACATTAATGATACATTGCTCACTGGACTGGTATGCGATCGTCTTGTGATTGCCATTGTGGAAACTGTCAACGTACTTGGCTCTGGAAATATCACTCCGTTTGTATTTGAAGATTTTGAAATAAGTTTTCTAATTCAAACTTTACGGATTCTTGACCACTCGATCTTGGCTTTAGAGAAGATAGTCGACGAGTTATACAGACATACAGAAATGTTTATGACAGTCTTGGTATTACAAATTATGACACGGGCTTGGATTTTACCATGGAACACTTTTTAAATCAAAAGGCTTTGTTTGTGTATGAATTTGGTAGCAATACTGAAGTTTGTTCACCACCAAAATATGGAAACATTAAAATAGAGATGAAATTCAGAACGTCAACCACTTCTGCTCTGACTGTTCTATGTTACACAGAGTCTCAAAGTACTCTCCACATTGACAAGCAAAAGAATATATTTTTTGAAAATTATAGTCAATCATGAATACCCAAGACATTTTTGACTTTCTAGCACAAATTTGTAAGTTTAGGTATGGAAATGTGAAATATGATGTTATACCTTGTAATTATTTGAAAAATTTAGTAATTAAGAAGTAGCCACTTTGTCTTATTGCAAATAGTGACCCTAGTTTCAAAAAAGGGGACCATTGGTTGGCAATTTTCATTGTCAATAAAAATGGACCTGTTGAGTTTTTTTACTCATATGGTTTAGGTATAAATAACTATGCAAAGGATTTTAATGATTTTGCATGCATGAAAAGAAACGTCAAAGAAAATATTGTTAGACTAAAAAGCTATGATACGCAAGTATGTTGAGATTATGCGTTATATTTTATTTATAAAAGAGTGAATGGAAGCTTTCCATCATCTTTGTACTGCAAATTCTCAAAGAATTATAAAGAAAATGATAGTTTAGTTTATAAATTTATTCAATCCAAATGTTATTTATTCAAAAACAAATGTAAAGGTTCATGTTTAAAATTTCAATGCTGTACAAAATTTGAAAAATAAACATCATTCTTTATAAACATTCCAATTGTATACTTTTTGAGCATCATTTGATTTTCTATTCATTGTCTCTGCATATTCTCTTGCCTTTCTTGCTCTCGCATTCACATACAAAGGTTTAAATTCTTGTTTTGGAACTTACATATTTTTAACACCTTTAGAAAACATTTGATCCGGTATGTTTTGCTTTTGTAACTTTTGAATAACTTCTGTCACACCAGGAACGTTAAAGGACTTTTTATTAATAGCAGATTTAAGTTTACTATATCCGAATTCTTGAATACTTTCCCTCCAACAACTGTCTCCTTTTCCTTATTCCAAGTTATTCCTACGTTTTGTAAATATTCAGAAATATCTTTTCCTCTTCCTTTTAATGTCTGTGATGTCAAATCTTGCATTTTGTCATGAGGTGTTTTTACAGGCTCAGATTCGGGAACCATGAGTTCATATGGATCTGGTATGACATTAGGGGGTTGTGGTGGTGAAAGAGTTTTTTCAGCATGCATGTTTGAAATATTACGTATTGTATTGTTGTAAAAAGTTGTCTTTAGTTCAGGAGGAAGTGTATTTGTATCTAAAATTTCCTTTTTCTTCTGATTCAATGCATATTCATGATCGTATCCGCGATTCATAAGCATATTGTACAATGCTTCTTCCATGAGCTTTATTCATTTAGCCATTTTTCAAATATGCGCCTAACAACGAACCTGCAAGTGCTGCTAGAATAGGCAAAAACCCTCAAGTCTGTATAATTTACTTCTTTATGGATAATGTTACTTTTTTGAAACCAAGTCTCTTCATTGTTTACAGTTTGCTAGCTGGAATTCAAGTTATGAAATGACCGTATATACAATAAATTCAATATACATATCAACGATAGCATATGTATGATCATTCCAAATCCGGATTTCATTCATCATGGGTAAGACTGTTGAGCAGAAAATAAAGCAACAATATCTGAATCCGCGAATTAAAGGAAGCTTTAGTGGGGCTGAAGCTTTTTACCAAAACAATAAGAGTAGATTTAAAAAGCATGATGTTATAAAGGCACTGCAGTCTACCCCAGCATATACAAGAAATTATCCTGCCCATTTTAGATTCAAACGTCGTCGTGTCGTTGTTCATGGAATAGACGAGCAGTGGGTGATGGATTTAATTCAAATGGGTGAAAAATATATCAAGGCAAACAACAACACAAAATATTTGTTCTGTGTCATGGACGTATTCTCAAAATATGCATGGATTGAGCCATTAAAAAGCAAAAGCAGTACAGCAGTGTTAAACGCTTTCAAAACGATTTTGACGAAATCAAAACGTATTTGTATATCCTTACAAAGTGACAAGGGAAAGGAATTTAAAGGGGTATTTACAACGTTTTTAAAATATAAAAAATAAACTATTTCCATGTAAAGTCAGAACTCAAATGTTGCCTTATAGAACGTTTTAATAGAACCATAATGGAAAAAGTTGGACGTTATTTAACCAGCCAACGAGAAAAGAAAAATTCCAAGAACCAATATCGTTTTCTACACGTCTTAAAAGATATTCTTAGAAACTATAATAACTCATATCATCGGTCTATAAAAATGACTCCTAGTGAGGTTAATACTGATAATGAAATGGATGTATGGATGAATCTATATGGAAAAGACGAGTTGAAAAGTTCAAGTAAACCTATATTCAAAGTTGGAGATAGGGTATTAATATCAACCGTGAAAAACGTTTTTGAAAAGGGATATGCAGAAAAGTATAAGAAGAAAATATTTACTATCGATCGTTTTAACAATTCAAACCCACGTATGTATTATCTAAAGGGGAAAGACGGTGTACTAGGGGGTGGCTTTTATGCGCAAGAGCTGTCCAAGGTAACCCATGACTAGTATTGCTTCATACGTTTGGACTGTCAGTCTCTCTCGCGTGTTTTTTCGAGTTCTTAATATACTTCAGTCACTTTTTGAGTTTTGTTTTACCCCAAACATGGAAGCAGCTCCAATTAAATCTGAAAAAGCCATGGAAATTGTGTCTGAAGATGTGTTAGAAGAAGGACCCGCAAGACCTCTGCCTGCCCCAATCAATATGCATTATTGGTACGAGTGTCAGACTGTTATTAGTAACAAGAGAGTTTACATTAATATTCAAAGAAAAACAGCTGAAAAAACCAAAATTTTATTTAACTTTGACATTCGAAGTGGACCAGAAGTGATTCGTAACATTGTCAAATAAATGAGAATAACTAATCAAGATTTAGGAGAGTTGGCTGAAGTTTTGGAAGAAGTCAACGAAGCATTCAAGGACCACAAGAGGATGAGAAAAGTACCAGAGGTAGAAAAAGCCAAAAAGAAGCTGGACTTTGACGTTGTGGACAGCAGTCTTTGAATTTAAGACAAAACGTTTTGACCATAAACCCCTACAATTGTACATTTGTGCTCAGTCGTGATGGAACCGTCAAAGGCAAAACAGTACCGAAAATTGTTTGCTCTGTCACTTTGTGATATCTGTCTCATAATTTCAATCTGTTGTGCTATTTTTTGTGGAAGCAAGACTAATCATAGTCACCCGCAGTTTAACATTACGTCATTTATAAATTTATTAAACAATGACTCAGCCGAGTTTATTTCCAGAGGAACAATCTTTTTCAATCACTGAATTTAATAATTTAGTTTCCGAGCTATGCAAATTTGAAGAAGATAGCAAAATGATTTCATGTAATGAAACGGCTCAGCAAGTTTTGGAAACTCCAGCGCCATATGATATTAATCAGGGTTGACCAAGGATTGTATGGAAAAGCGTTTTGACAAAGAAAGACTACTTGAGAGAACGGAAAAGGTTTGAAAAGTACAAACAAGATTTGACTGTAAATTTGAAAAAACTCAAAATTTAAAAGTGTAATGCTGCAAGACGACGCCTTCTTATTAAATATGAAAAAGAGTTGAAAGCTTTTTCGGGCAGATTCTACGATTCTCCGAAAAAGGATTTGACCAAACAGAAGGAAGTTGAAAATATGCAGCTGCGGATAGAGTCTCTACCATGTCCAACTTTTGAATGCATGACTGCTGAAATAATTAAAATTCGGCAACAACATGCAATTACTAAGCATGTTGCAAATGTTTATGCTACAATTAATGATCTACAATTATGCATTAAGAAATTGAAGAAATGATTGGTTTATGTGTTTACAATTTTTTGTATATTGTTTATTGATTGAAATAAAATTAACATTTGTAAATACAATTTTATTGATTATGAATAAAAGGCTTATAAACTATTTGAAAACAATACAAGAATCATCATTACCAAAAACATTATTTCTATATCTATGTTCATCATGTTGCATTTGATTTAAATCTACAAATATGTACCCATGGGGTACAGACACACATTGACGAAAAGCATCTTCAAAAACAGAATTTGTTTTCCCACCATTAATCTGTTGACCCACGGTATGCACAAATACACTGTCGCGTGGGTTTTTAAATAAAATGAAATATTTTGAATTTAATGAAAGTTCTCTTAATCCCTTGTGGAAAAAGTTCTGAACAAGTAAAATTATACTGCAATTTTGATGATGGGAGTCACGAATAAATCCGTTTAAAACATCTTAGGATTTTGATGCTGTTGTCATTAGATCGTCAAGTACATAAAGTGTAGGTGTTTGTAGTCCATCTCCAAATCCCTCCGGTAGTCCTTGCTGGAATTCCATAGCTGGCATCAGATTCTTGAGATCTTGAAAAAAGTGATGTTGATACACACCATAATGATACACAATACGATTTACAGGAGGATACATTATTTCATCCTTGCGCAGTAAAATTTCTTTTGTCAATTGGCTCTTGCCCGCTTGGGTAGGACCCGAGACAATTAGATTAAATGGAGTGTGCAAAGAGCAATCATAATCAATTACTCTAATCATCTCCAAAATTGTCCTCAAACTGAGGAAAATTAACGGCGTTTGCAATATATAAAGCAATATCTTTATGTCCAAAAGCCAAGCTCTTATATGAGTCAATGTAGACACGTTTAGTGTCTAATGGGTTCATTGCGGCTTTTTCAACGTCGGCTGTAAAGACATGATGTTTGACAGAAATGATGCGTCTCATCTTGGCATAGGTTCTTGTACCATTTTTGAGAACGTTTGCCATGTTTATGAGACGATCATGTTTTGCTACCCATTTGCTGTCCATTCCCTTTTCTTTTATTATTTCTTTGCCCTTGTCGGTGGAAAAAGAATACATTTTGGGCTTCAAAAATACAATTCTAAGAATAACACCTTTCTTGGCACCTTCGTCTTTCATTTTCCCTCTAACTTTATGATTGGTGGGATCATGCATGAATCCCAATTTCTCATCGTTTGGATCGTAATCACTCAAGTCAAATTTGTCCTTATTATTAAGCATGTCAATATAAATATCATGTGTGTTAACTACAATTAAAACACTGTCAGTATCCGTACCAATCAGACGAACATCTTCGCCATACATTGACAAATTTCTTGGTCTGGAATTTCTCGGATTAACGCCGAGTCAAAGTCAAAGTCAAGGGTAATCCTTTCTATTCGTTGAGCGAAGGTAATCATACGTGGAAAAAGAGAATGTCAAAAAGAGAATGTCTGTCTCAGTACTTGACGAAGACAATAGCATTCTCACATTCCATGCTCGGGATTACTCTGCAGTAATCCGTATTCCTGGAAACCAACAAATGTGGCTTCACGAAGTGATTGTTGTGTTAGGATATTTTTCCTTACCTTTTGTCTTACCTTGGAAGTAAGGAATACATTATGCAATTTTTCTTATTATTTTTGTTGTTTGTGTACATTGATGGAAACATTGTCATGTAAGGAAACATTATCTAAGGTGAGCGATCGGCCGAAGGCCGATGTCGCCGCCTCATTTGGATTGGCCGGGCGGGACCCTCTCATTTTTTTTGCTGAGCATATTTTTAAAAATTGACCGTTTTTGGGGCAGGTATGTACAGTGTGAGAGAGTATCAAATTCTCTTGCATTGTCCGACTAAAAAATTATTTTCAGGTTTTTTTTTTTTATTTTGGAAAACCAAAATTTTTCGGATTTTTTTGGAATTTGTACAAAAAAAAAATCTATTTTTTCCTAGTTTATTTTTATGCAGATGTTTTGTACTTTTTTTCGATTTTTTTTTTTTCATGTGGATTTTTTTAAACTTTTTTTTTTTAATGTGGATTTTTTTAAACTTTTTTTTTTTTCATGTGGATTTTTTTAAACTTTTTTTTTCATGTGGATTTTTTTAAACTTTTTCTTTTTCATGTGGATTTTTTTAAACTTTTTTTTTTTTCATGTGGATTTTTTTAAACTTTTTTTTTCATGTGGATTTTTTTAAACTTTTTCTTTTTCATGTGGATTTTTTTAAACTTTTTTTTTTTTCATGTGGATTTTTTTAAACTTTTTTTTTCATGTGGATTTTTTTAAAC
>JAIUND010002197.1:0-24826 GCA_034699125.1 Gisinianus flammeolus | reverse complement strand
CTATTATTTTCTATGTACAAATTTCTATTATTTTCTATGTACAAATTTCTATTATTTTCTATGTACAAATTTCTATTATTTTCTATGTACAAATTTCTATTGTTATTTCCTCACGTTACTTGTAAGGGTTATTATTATTCTCAGATGATTAATTAAATGCATGTATCATATCTTTGTAGAACCAAGCATAAATATAGCTGCTTCATCAGACTACGAAGTTATTATATCATCAGTAGCTCTCTTGGGAGTTCCATCATCCAAACGTGACAAGAAATCCGCACTAATTCCTCCATCAGCAATAATTGGAGCAAAAGTAGTGAAAAAGCGACAAGGTGAGGATGCTAGTGGAACATTTAGTACTCCCATCTTACTAGTGTACTCTTTGAGTGGGATGGAAGTTACGGATGAGTCTAAAGATATTAGTGCTACTGAAATTTTCAAAGCCATCGGAAGTACTGGAACAACAGGTAAACATACAATACACTTTTATTCTCTTTTGATATTTTAATAATTACCAATGAATCTTTTAATTCACTCATAAATAATTGCACGCTATTTTTTAGGGACGAAGCAAGAAACTCAAGTGGATGGAGATGAAGGTAAGAAACTGAACCTTCATCATGAGATTTACTTTATAATTATTATTAATTATGCAGTGTGACAAAATTATTTCTGGACAGTTTCTTATGACAAAATTTACCGATGGTTGTATTACATGTGCGTACATAATAAGTTTAGTATGTACTCCCATGTAACACAACCATCGGTAAATTTTGTCATAAGAAACTGTCCAGAAATAATTTTGTCACACTGTATAAAGGTTTTGGATTATATGATATGCTTATGAAAATATCATTTGTTTTTTTTAGAATTATTTATTTCGTACATGGATATGAGTGAGTCCGACATGAGTTTGTTCTCAGATATCACAGACTCGAGTGGTACGTTTATTTTGAGTGATCCAATGAGTGTGAGTGTATCAAACACGGGAACAGGAATCCCACTCAAGAAAAAAGCTACTTTACCACCTAAAAAATCATCAAGTGCTACAGGGAAGAGTCGAGGGAGTCGAGCATATTTAAAGCCGGGTCCAAGTGTTATTGTAGCTCAGAAAATTAATTTACCGTTTGATTTGGAACACTGTTCAATTGTGAGCAAATTATTACCTTCTTTGGATGGCTCTCAACTCATCGTTTTTGTTGAGTCTAGTATTGTTAGTAGTAGTGAGGAGGGAGGAATTGATTCAAGTGAAACGGAAGTATCAATAGCAGAAGACTCGCTAAGTATTTTTGGAGCAATTCTAGTGTATGATGTGAATGTGAGACAAAATGCTGGAGTGAGTACTGGAATAGTTGGAATCGACAACAAAGTGAAACAACCCCTAATGAGGAAAATTGATGACATGAACGATTTAATTGTCAATCAATGTTTAATACCAACTGATGGTGATGATCCAATGTTAGCCTGTGTTCTTAAAAGGGGTGATGTGGCTATTTTGAGTTTAAGTGATCTTCTTGTCGGTAAGTTTTGAATCACTTTAAGTACATGATAACATTACACTATCTATAGTGTTAACCCTTAAGGTTTTCTGATTATATTTATATTTTGTACATGTATACATAATAGCAGTGTACATAGGTATGGTATAATACAATAATTGTGATTGTTATTTCGTTTTATATGTATTACTTATTTGTATTGTGTTTTTTAGTTCATAGAATAAGCCGACCTTCTCCAGATTCTTTCATCACGAGCGTGCAATATTGTTCAAGTGAGTGAATAAAAAAAAATATATATTATATATTGACACGAAGTAAACATCTTGTAAAGAAATATTAAAATATTAATTGATGAAATTCTGTGTTAATTCATTACAAAATAGGTTTAGAACGAATTTGCTGTGGTACCTCGACCGGGGTTATCGAGCTATATGCAATAAATAGTCAAGCGGATTTGTCTGAATCAGATTCTGTAGAGGATAAACCTACTGGAGGGCTTTCAGATGAAACGGAAGTTTCTGGTTGTGTTGGACAAAATTCTTCCCATGCTACAAATTTACCATCATCCTCAACGGCCACACCAAGTCACGAGTCAAAATCCCAACTTATTGCCAATCGTCCACTTAGTTTATCATCATTGAAACAATTATTAGAATTAACTGCCTTTGAAAATCTAAAACCTTGTTTCACTGCGAATGTTCCTAGCTGCTGGGTCAAAATTATTCAGGCTCAAAAGGATAGAAAACATCCACAGCATCTCCATTCAGCTCATGAAAGCGACTGTAAGCGTTTATTACCATCTCATCATTAAATTAAATTAAGTTAGAATTCGGCAAATAAATCCCCTGTTTTATACCCATGTTTTTTTTCATTTTTTAGCCTCGAATTCAAATTCATCAACTTTAAGCTGGAGACTTCAAAGGAATAAGAACAGCAAGGTATTTCATTCATTCATCATTATAGCTAATTCAAAAGTATACAATTTGTAAATGACTAAAAGTGTAATACGTAATTCAATATAAAATATAAAATTACAATGTACATTTGCAGAGAGAGCACTTGTTTGAATTGTCTCTACCCAAGTCAGTACTCGTTGGTCATGTGGATTTGAAATTTATTCTACAACAAGGATGTAACGCTTTGCCAGGAATCTCGGTGACTTTGTACAGATCCGCAAAGTTAAAGTCCAGAGGGGATTCTCAGGATGCCAATGGAGCGACTGGAGTTGACAAAAGTATCGATTTCGGAGCTCAGCTCAAATTAAAAAACCCTTCAAAGGAATTTCTCAAGTCAATCAATGCAGAAACTGGTTCGTTTTTTATCTCTATTTTATCTTTATTTCTCTCCTCTCTTTTTTTTCGTGTACTTCATTTTCAATCTGTAACAAAAAAGTTTATGTGTAAAAAAATAATTTTCGAACATGTATTACAGACACAATTTGCGGTGTCGTTTGTGGAGAAAAAGTGGCAGGACCGTTTGATTTAACTCAAGTACGTATGCAGCACAGGATCAAAATTGCATATTTCATCATAATATGTATTTACTTCAAGTTTGTAAAAAATGAGGATTATTTTTAATTTATAAATATTTTTGTATTTAATTCACAAGCACGTTGATTTATCAGCTCAAGGAGGAAATATTGTAATGACAAGTCCGTCACTCATGTTAACAAAGGGCAGAAACTACTATTTACATATTGCTCATCCTCATAAATCCAAATCCATGGGGAAAAATACGGATGCTTCTGGAAGTAGTTCATCTTTAAAGTCTTCAAAATTAAAGTCTAGTGATACGGGAGGTTCCGCCTCGGGATCGAAAGTGAAAAACACCTCCGCGTTTAGTAAATTTAGCAAAGGATATAAAGAGTACAAAGAAGATCCTAGTATATTTTATGGAAATAATCCCTTCTTAATGGGGCATCCGATGGGGGGCATAAATAAAGCTATGATTGAGAATCCAATGCCTGAAATTGAGAAGAAGAAAGAGTACGGTGGCTGTGATTGGTTGCACGAGATTTCCATTACCGTCAAAACGTTTAAGAATAATAAAAAGTCTTCCATTCCTCACGAAGAGCAAGAACGAAAAGCAATCCTGACTTCATCGTCTTTCGTATCGAAACTATTGAATTTAGCCGTCTTTGATGGAGAAACTCAAGAGGAGAAAGTTTTGCCTTTGCAAAGTACGGCTTTAGATTTACTCGTGTGGATTGCAGCGGTGAACCTATGCGGCCCGACCGGTTAGTTTCCTGTTTATTTTCTTTTTGTACAATTTTTGTTCTTCTTGTTTTTGTTCTTCATTTCCAATCTTTAACAGCGACGTTTTTTTTTGTATACAAATAATGAATTTTGAACATGCATTTTACTAGTGGGGAATTCCAACTATCAGCTCACATTTATCCAGACCATTCAAACTAAATTGAGAGAATTAATTCTACATGGGATTCTATTTGCGGACCGATCCACGTCCCACAAAAGTGCCAAACTTCTAGTTCTCTGCATAGAGTACGATGAAAAAAGTTTTTAAAAAAGTTGTGATGTTGTTGTTACATGTTATTATCCTAAAATTAGGTATTAATTATCATTCATAAATAAAGAATAATAAAAATATTTTTATTTTCGTTATTGCGAATGTCTAGTGCTGTAGAAAATTACCACAGTAAAGAAGATCGTGAGCCGTTTCTCTTAACGTTGCTCAGCAGTCTCGTAAGTTAGCGATAGACTAAAAAATAAAAAATACATTTCATAATAATCCTTAAACATGCAAGTTTATTATTGGATCTAATCGTTGGAATTTGTTGTTGTTTGTAGCTGAATTTGCTTCCATATACAATTAGTTGTGTCTCGGCTGGATCCCTTCAATGGTTTTTCTTGCTGTTGAACCGAGTTCGGTGAGTGTATAACTGTATAAACACGTTATAATATCATATGCACTTGAATTTACTAGTGACAATGTATTCATTGAATTGTATGTATCATCATGTATTTTCCAGAACTACGAATCTGAGCTTAGCTAGTGAATCGTTACTCAATCTGTTGAAAGATGTTTCAAAAGAGCTTCATCGACGAACTGATCCTTTGGGTGGTACGTGTTTCTCAGTAAAACATTAAATTAAATAAACTGAAGTTAATGCAGAAAGATCAGTTCCCATTAAATTTCATCACATTGAATCTGTTTAGGTGCTCACAATCAAGATAGTAAAAATACAGCTATTTTAAGAACCCGATTTGGTCTTTACGGAACTCCATTTGAGCCCGAACTATTTGAAGTGGAATTACCGGCTGTCACCAAATCATATTCAAGTCCACGTAAGTTCATTTTCAACTTTTTTAGTTTAATATTTAATATTTTTTAGATTAATTGTACTGTCTCCGTCTGTCCGGTTCACGATTACAACCGAACGGGTTGACCGATTTACATGCGGTTTCTTTTGTTGACATTGTCATTGAATGAGTAAGAGACACATAAATTTTGGTGACCCTGGGGTAACAGGGGGTGGAGTTCAGGGGGGTCAAGTAAGGTCAAATCGAGATTTTATGCGAAAAAATTCGTTTAAGACTTCTTTGAAAAAAAAAAAATTTTGTTTGAAATGTTGAAAATTGAAATAAATTCTAATTTTACTTCCTTTTTTTAAATTTAAAATTTAGTCACATATGCTGGCATGTGTGGAGTGGATAATCAAAGTGCAAGTTTAGGAAACGGGACGTTCCACCTGTAAGTAGAGAGTTAAAGTCAAAACTTAACTAACCATTCAATTTTTATTATAAACAAGTAAATTAGAAATGATGTTTCATGGGAAGGTGGTATTTTGTGTGTTTACTTACTGAAATTTTTAAATGACGAAATAATTAAAAACTTTAAAGGTGGGGGCTCAAAGACGTTGACTTCCGTGATTTATTAGTGGGCAATCCAATGAGATTCGGTAAAGTTGGACTCCTCTCACCGAAACAACAAATTCAAGGCTTGCTCGAAGTCGAGCCCCTCCATTTTACAAGTTTGTACACCATATAAATTAACTAAAATCATTAAATTGATTGCCATATTGTGATTGTTTAGTGAATTCAATTACCAATTAAAGCATAATTTGCTCCTGCAAATTCGCAAATAAAATAAATGCTAATAATTTTCTTTAAATATCAATTTTATAGTGCATGCATCCAGTGATGGACTTCGAATGGAAAAGATTGATCTGGGCGTGAATGCAAACTCTTTTTCTTCCTCCCTTCCATTCGGGATCCCTCAACCATGGGACCACACGAATATGCCAACAGGAGAAGGATCAAAGAAATCCGAACCTGATAAAGCAGATCGTAAGTGGGATCGACAGACGGTCATTTCTATTACCATTTTTTTTTATCACGTATCGATATTGTAAAGTAAAAGTGAGCAAGTTTTACATAATTTACTGTATGCTTTGATATTTTTTTTTCAAATTAGAAATTTTAATGCTACAAAAAGCTTTGAAAATGGAGTCAGCAGACATGCAGTGGTATGATGTGGGGATGCAGGATTTCAAGGACTTTAAACTCATGTCCAATACATTAGGAAATAGTGTCCCGTGGGAACCCAACATGGGCGGTGGAACTGGTACATTATTATCTATTTTATAATGTTAAATTTGACTACATATATAAATCAATAAATAATTTATCAATTGATTCCCGAAAGTAAAATACCTACATATTTACTTCTTTTTCAGCGGATATCAATTCATTATTCAATCCCAAATTGACGGCGAGTAATATGAAGAATGTGGGGGTTTTAACGATGGTGATGGGAAGTCAGAATCCTGCTCATATGCATGGTCAAGGTCGAGGCTCAATTTCCCATATGGGCTCATCATCATCTGGCCATCAACATCAAAGTACTGGTCTTGGAAGTTCCGCCAAATCCAGTATAATTTACAGTCATAATCCCTACATTCAGTCGACATCTTTCTCAAATAACTCTGGAGGACCCCTCATCTCGTTCTCATCTCATTCGGCATCCACACCATACAAGTCACTGCTGGGTGGAGTTGGGAGTTCTTCCGGTGGTTCCTCAAATGCGGCTTCCCACTATACCAATCAAAATCAAGCTTTAGCTTCGTCAGTCAAAGCCCTGTCAGCAGTTGCGGATGCTTTCCAGCTACAGTCCTCACAACTTAAACAGCAAACACCAACAACACAACAACAGTCTTCATCGTCATCCAAAGAAGAATCTAAAGCCTCTACTCCAGTGGAAAGTGGAGTCTCTTCTCTGTTGTTGTCTCCCTTCCAGCAAATGATGTATGTCCCACCTCAACATGCTCTCGTCATCGATAGATTACATTCTGGTGCTCGTCGTTTCATCGTCCTGGATTTCGGTTCACCTGTTCTTTTGACGGACTTGGTTATTCCATCCTGCAATGATTTGGTTTCCTTGTCCATTGACATTTGGCTCCATCGAGAGGAAGTTGATGGTACGTTCACAGTTGAAAGTTATTCTTTATTTTCTCATTAACCTGTCATGGTCTACCCATTAGTGTCATATGACACTAATTGTTATTGTTTTCATTACATGTAGGTCAACGATTGATTGTGGCTTCGGATATTGGACTTCGAAGCTTAGTCATTTCCGACTTGCAACCCCCACCAATCGTGAGATATTTGAAGATTACAACGATAGGAAGATATGGGATGGGAACTACGCGTGTAAGAATACCGGTGGGAATGTTCTATGGGCACACGGTCGTCCTGCCGAATGACCTGAGGTCAAGTGATAATTTGCCATCGGGCGTGTCCATTCTGACTACAGCAAACATCCATGCTCATCTCTCTGTCTTGTCCAGTCTCGTGGAGGATATTGGATGCAGATATCAATTGGCTTGCTCCAAATTACGACGATTCTTGGAGCCTTTATTGAAGCCGGAAATCTCCGCCCTGGATCATATCAGCGCATACCTCCCGAAAGGCAAAGAAAGGAACAAACTGGGATTGAACACCACCACAGATCAAAGCATCTTAAGCAGTTATCAAGAGTGTAAGTTTATTTCTTTTGTGCTTTAATTTTGTGGTTTTTCTATTGAAACATTCCCATGTGAATATTTAATTAAAACTTTTAACACGTAAACCTAATACATTTCATTTTAAATTATATTTACAGGTATCACATTACAACAGCAACTGAATGTAGCAAAGAATGTGGTGAAGAGACTTCAAAAGTCCTTGGCCCCATACCCAATACTTAATTTTACAAATAACCCAACAGGAGAGTTACTCGGGGAAATCTGTACAGATAAAGTACATTTAATATCCGAGTTTTTGATTGAGTCTCTTCTTGGAATTAGCTTCATTGCTACCTCACCTAATTCAATGTCACAGGTATTTTTTTTAAAAAAAATTTATTCTTATTCTTCCCTATTTCAGGAAAACAACAAACTATTATTTGTAAACTCGGTCAAGAAGTCCCAATAATAATAATAATAATAATTGTATGTTGGTTTCACAGTCTCCACCTCCGTACTCCTTGTACCTGAATTTTGATTTGGAAATGTGTGAAGCTTTATTTAGAAATGTTTGTGTATTGGAGAATGGACAGTGTCAGTTGTCGACTTGTACTTTAATGCTCCGAGTTTGTGGATTCCAGCCTTGGTGGGGAAAGTTTATTAGTAAAACCCTTAGAAGTCTGTTTTCATCATCGAATAATAGTGTATTCCCACAAGATAGGTACTTGATAATGAAATAATATGATATTTTTTATTTTGCTTGTACGTCATCATAATATTATACATACTTATTCTATAATTCATTTGTACTTTTCACTTTTCATTTTCAGAGTATTTATTCTACTAGTCTACTTGGGACAGAAATCTCTTTTGAGTGGACAGAATTCTTCTGTATTGGAGTCTGCAATGGAATTGCTAGCAGAATTATTAGTGCCCATGGAGCAAAAGGGATTCCTTCGTAGTAAAATAGATATGACTCTGCTCGGATGGATTGTGATGTACCTCTGTTTGTGTCTGGACTGTGTTAATGGAGTAAATTGTACTACCTCATCTAGTGGAGAAGAATCTCCGAGTGGAGTACCATCAAATTCTTCGGCAACTCGGAAGAAAGATAAGGATAAGGATACACCAAAAGAAGCTAATTGTCTTTCCTCTTCCCGCTGGGACTTTATTCAAGGCGAATCAGCTTTATATAGAAGAATCAATGGACCACCGAAAGCTTCCAGTGTTGGAACATACAAAAGGAGAATTCAGAAAAAAATATTGGCCACAAAACAAAAGCTTGAAGAGTTGGATAGTGTGGCTGGATTAGGATATTCAAATCAACTAAATCAAACTGTCGGTGGACTCGGGACACAGCTCTCAGCATTAGGAAATAAATTGGAGGCAATAAAACAGAAGCAAGTGAGCATAGGGAAGAATATTAAACTCCAATCTTCAAAGGTAAATCCAATATATTTTACACCTGTTGTCTCCGTATTATTTCCCAGTCGATATCGATTAAGACTTGATTCTATACTATTTCTATTATTGGACCATCATAAGCTAATTTTATTCTCTTGTTTTTCTTTTGTTCCAGCAGCATTTCAAAGGTGAGCAAATAAATGCAGTAGCGGATTTGGTATAGTATTTGAGTAGTTTGTTTGTAAATAATAAATAGTTTATAAATGAATGAATTTAATAAAATATTTTTCTTTCGTTTTAAAGATTTGCTACAGATTCGACGGACAGAAATGTTATACCGGAAAGGTTTTCTTGGTACAAAAGATGGAAGCAAAGAAGGCGAAGTCCCAGTTGGAGATGTCGAAATCAATCTCAATTTGAATCCAAATTTATGCTTGGCTGTAGCACAAGGCTTGGGTCTCCTATTACTACGAATGGACTCTACAGTAAGAAATATGTTTAAATTTTTACATATTCCACTGCAACTTTTACGCAAAATATGTATTCGAAAAGAATTATGAATTTAAATTATGTAATTTATTCTTTATGTATATTTATTTTTCCAGTGTCATTCGGATGTGTATCTGATTGTTTGCAAGGCTCTCGCGAGAATTGCAACAGTCTGTAGGCCAGTAATATCCCTGGGTGCAATCTTTACACAAGAGCAAATCACGGGTGTGATCTTGACAGCTGTCGGAAGTGATTATGTACGACAGAGGAATTGGAGTAGCTCGTGGATTAGTCATGCCATTTTCCAGGTGATTCAAGATATATTGGAAGGGGAGAAACTATTCCCATATCCTCGAAAATCAAGTGCCACTGATGTTGGAGGAGGAGGAGGAGCTCCTTCCGGCAATCAAGATTCTTCATCAAATCAAACGAGTACTAGTGGACTGGAGGATGGAGTCATGAATGCTGGGAATCAAGGGAATAGTCAAGTCGAAGACATGTCTGTGGATGATGATATCATTGATAATGTCATTGGAGGAATGAATATGGAAACGTCTGTTGATTCGGATAGTGACTTTGAGGATATTCTCAGCGATTCTTACTCTTTCAATTCCACGGAGAGTCGGCAAAGCAGTGGCAAGAAAGTCCATCAAGTCAAGAAACTTTCACCGTGCGTGACTAGGTACAAAAAAAATGATTACAATTTTTTATAATTTTGATTTGTAATTTTGTACAGTTGATTTTGACTTGTATCCTTAATCCTAATAATTAATTATATTTTATTATGATTTACAGTATCAGTAGTGCATTGGATCATCGACTAGACAGTGGTGTAGAAAGTACAACAGAACTGAGACTAAGGATGATGCAATGTGTGGATTCTGAAGTTTTGACTCAGTCCTTGTCAAATCCCATCGAGATACCCAGTGAAATAGCCAAAACAATAATGTCACAAAAGAGTAGTGCTGCCCCATCAGAACCAACGACTTTTACATACTCCACCGTCGATTCTTGTAAATTACTAGCCAGTTGCTTTGATTCAATATTTGAAATGATGTCCTCCGAGTCCGTCTCAACTGAAAAAGTACTCCAGTTATGGATTAGCATCAATTTAGAAATACCCGCATCTGGTATTTCAGGTCTTGTAGCAGAGATCCCCACGATTCCACTTAGTCGACAATCCGTGAATCATCTAATGCAAGCTTTCAGGTTGGTTCTCGTAATTATTTATTTATTAATAATAAGTTATTGTCAATATTATCATGTGAGATAGCTTTCATAGTATTAAGTATTTTATATCTCTTGAATCATGGTACATAAATATATCGTTAATACATATGTAATTATTATAATTATAATTATTAATTATTGTGTATTGTGTCCATTTTCAAAATAGTAAGAATACTGGGATTGGTGTGCAAGAATGGGGGCTAGCCTTCCAAACCTTAACGCTTGTTGCGAATCAGAAATCCGATGGTGCAGATGGAGACTGGCTGTACATACTTAAAGAGAAGAATTTCCCAGAAATGATATTAAGATTCATCTCGGGCTCAGGAATGAATTACCAGAAAACTCATGTTGTTTCGGTAAGAAATGAGAATCCTTTTGTCAATCCACATTTTATGTTTCAGAACTTGATGATGATGGTTTACAATATTTGATATAAATCTCATGTGTCTATTTTTCTCTGTGTACACAGGCTGGCCCAACTGTTTGTCAACAATTTTATAATTTTCTCCTTCGTTTACGAGAGCATGCAGGGAATTCCCAATGGGTTTCCTGTTTGAAAGAGATTCTATTACGAGTGTTGTGTTCGTTTCTCTCTGGACCATTCTTGAATTCTGAATTCCCACTCGACGCCTTCACAAAATTTCTCGATCGCCTTCAAACTCCGGATTTGAGTTATGAATCCACCGAGACCGTCATCAACATTATTGAACAATTCGGTAAATATTCGTATTTTAAAAAAATTATGTAATCAGATAACGATAACGATAACTTTCATAAAGTCATCAGACAAACTGAAACTAAAGTAACTTAATTCTGTTTGTTTTTGTACAGCTCAAATACTCCACTTGTTTGTATTCAGTCCAAATAAGATCCGGATTGCCGAATTAAAAACTGTGGGAGCTACCTCGACAAACTCTTCAAGTTCTAGTGAAGGGAAATTTGGGAAAACTCAAAATTTTGAACAAGTTATATTCAGACTCGTCTCTTTCATGGCATCTCTCGTTCAGTTACCGTACGTTTATTAACGACAATTGACGCAATTTTTATATAATAATTATTTAATAATATAAATAATAGAATGAAATAGAGTAATAATGTATTGTCGATAAAATTCAAAAGGTATAAAAGCAACAAGTCCAGTAATGCGGAAGTAGCCCAATTTCTGGCCAGTATGCCAGTGGACTCACGATTCAAAGACTTTAATGAAATCCTTGCTGAACCCCTCAGTAAATTCTCTGGTATTTCACCAAAAACAATAGCGGATATCGTTTTGAAAATGGAGAAAACCATGAATCGGATTTTATCCGTCCTTGCAAATCCAAATGGAATTAATGTCCTTGTCAGTGGTGATTTGCTCAGTGCCTTCAACATTATGGAAAATTCAACGTGAGATATTTTTACAATTCAATATGCTGATTCTACAAGAAGTTGTTTAAAAGTAATGATGGTAATATGTTTTTATTTATTCATTTCACAGTCCAACGACCGTCTCAGACTCGGTAATTCATTTGTTTGGAAAATTAAGCAGTTCGAGTTCCCAATCAAGTTCGACAGTGCAACCAATTTTTAGATTCCTATCGAAGTCCGTATACGATGAATTCTATTGCCCTCTCATCGTGTCGGAAACATTTGTTTTGTTGGTGCTCAAAGTCATAAGTAAAGAAGAGCATTTGAAGGAGTTTTGTAGTTTGAATTGTGTGGAGTCGGTGTGTCAGAAACTCATTTGTAGTACCCGAAAGTTCTTTAGTTCCATTCCTTCGTTTGTCTCAATTCTGACGCAATATATCGGTCGCAATAGTGGGGACACGAATGCCATTTTCGGTCAAAAGAAATTTGGCGATTCCTTGGATCTTCCGGAAGGACTTTTGAACGTTGCTCCGCTTGGTACAATTACATCAACAAACTACTCGGCTCATCCATCGGAAGTCCTCCTACAACAGACTCCTAACCATCGGAGATCTCGGTATGTCCAAAGAAAACATTGCCCAAACCTAAAACTTTGTACTTCATCTTTTTTATGTAAATTATTATAATAATGCTTTTTTCTGTGTATATTTCCAGTACACCGGTTTGGTCATATCATTTTCTGGATGATGAAAGTTTTCTTGAATTGATAATTGTACTCCCATGCGCTGTACTTTTAAAGGTAATAAATTTGACTCGCGTTCTTCCATAATTTCACATGATTATGAATGGTTAATAAATAATATTAACTTGATATTTGATTTTTCATTGTATTTTTGTTCATAGGAAGTTCAAATTGTTCCAATGACGACTTCGTCCGTATCGAGTACGAATTCTTATATACATAGTAATTCCCACGACTTTTTTTCCCCCTTCATTTCATTTATTATTATCACACAATTATTTTATTCCACAATTTATTTAAAGTAAGATAGTATTAAATGTAGTTATTGTCATGATTTTAATATGAATTTTCTGTATTTTATTTTATTTATAGCAGCCTGCCCGAGCTCTGTAATGGTAGAGATTGCTCGTGACGGAAATAGTTGCACTTTGCCCATGGGCCCGCCAGTCCAATGTGGAGGCTCCATCAATATCCAGTTGACACATGCAGAAGTGGCACAGAAAATCCTACTCCGTCTCTTCAAACCTAAAGACTCGAGTAATTTGGGCCTTTCTCAAATTCGACTTCTCGGGTGTACAACTTTCAGTGAGGCTGCATTGGAAGGTTTATCCCCTACTGTTGAAAATGTTAAAAGTCTAGAGTCGAGTGCTCATTGGATGTACATACTGGATCGAGCAATTTCCGTGTCATCTCCAAAACAAGTTGTGGAGATTGTGGATCGAGCATTAGCAATTCCGGATATGCTGGAATCATGTTACTCCATGCTGATGGCTCCAGTAGCAAGTGTGAAAGCTCAAGAAGTATATTTACCTCATGTGTCCTCTGTTTTGTTTCAGTTTGGTAGTTTACGAAGGTAACAAATAAATACATTTATTGTATCCATGTATAGCAAAAAAAAATACTCTGGATCAAGGCGTAATTTGTTTAACTGGTGTGTGTATATGTTTTATTTCTAATCCAGGGAAATTAGTGAACAATTAATGACAGCACTTTTGGGTTTAAAATTTTCTCATGGGAGTGTTGCAAATACAACTCCTCAAGTTGGTGTGCTTTCGCAACTAAACACCGTTGTTGAGTTAATTTTTGGACTTTGTAATATTCCAAAATCTGGACTTCAAAATTTACAAACGTTGGTATTATGGTTGGAGTCTGCTTCTGAACAGGCCATTGAGGTAATTTTTTAAATTTTACAGGATTTATGTAATCGTTAGAGTGTTATAATTTTCACAGAATGTGTGTAAAAATGGTTTATATGTGTTTTTTTTGTTACAGTCCAATAACATGGGCTCATCCTGCGAGAATAATAACAAAGTTATCCCGGAGTATGTGCAAGCAGTCGCTGCCATTTTTTGGTCAATTTCTTCTGCTGGAAAGACTGACTTGTCACTTATAACGACACCATCCTTACTCAAGTAAATTTTGCAATATACTTTGGATTTTGCCCTTCGATATACTCCTTCGATAAAGAATTTCTTGATTTTCTATTATACTAATTTTTGATTTCAATTGATGCACAGGAAATTATATAATTGGACAAAGATCTTAGACCCGAAAAGTGAACTTAAAGCCACATTAGATCATGTCATTTGCGGTTTGGCTTATAATAAATCCTGGCTCTTTGTGTATCTCATGTATTTAATGGGAGTCGTTAGAGAAATGGACTGGATAGGTGAGCATCATAATAATAATCTATGCATAATGATTAAATATTACGTGGAGTAAAGAGAGAGGATAGTTCAAATGAATGAGTTTATGTAAACTTGTTTTTGATTCCTTATTGTAGAATTAAAGAAACCAATTGAGGAAGAAATATGTGCATGGTGTGATGAGGGTTGCATTTGGGATCGAGTTCAAGTTATAAATGTAGCTGGAGTCACGGACTTAACTTCAGCTTGCCTCATGACACTTGGGAGATCTGCACAGTCCCCATCCTCAACTGCCATTCTCTTGGAATCCCAACTATTGGTTAATTTGAATTTAGCCATTATGGATTTGTGGACTCATTATACAAATAGTAAGAAAATCTACACAAAAGATATTGTATTTAGTTGGAAAACAAATGTGGGTTTGAAAGGTGGTGCTCCAGAGACATCGGAAGAAGTAGATGAATCTAAGAAACCAGATAAATCTAATGTGTGTAGTGTGTGTGCTCACCAAGTTTACACGTTAAATAATTAACATTTTTTGTTTTGCATTCAGGATGGATTGCTGGCTCAGATCAAACTGTTCAAACTGAAGCAGAAGTAGCTGGAACTCGTAAGTCGAGTTGATTAAACTATAGTTTTAAGAAAACTACATACTTATACAAATTCAACCTACATATATTTTTTTTATTTAGATATTGGTTAAAAAATATATTGCAATTTGTCTGTCTAGGGGTGGTATCAGTTCAATCGGTTATTGGTATACTGAAATTCTACGGGGAGCTTTGCCATGTGAATGACTTTAAAACTTGGTTTGGAACACACGGCTGTGGCTTTTGGTTACCAATCCTGTCGCTCTTGTCCACACTCCCAGGAAGTTTGAAAGCCACTTACTTTGGTGGTAGTTTAACGTATGAACTCGAATCTGCCGTCATCAACTTCCTAGCAAAATGCTGTTGGTCCCATCCTGAGAATCAAAATACAATCGCCAGATGTTTGAGTGAAATAGTTGTCAAGCAAAAAGTGGTTCACAAAGCCGTCTTTCTCCATTCAATGTCATCATTTTGTCGACGACTTCTAATTCAATTGTTATTGGAGAATGAAAAGATCATTGTGCATGTAAAGAGTGAATCAAAATATCCTCTGAAGAATCCTCCAAATTCTCTGCCACTCTCGGACAGACACCCATCTTACGGTACTATTATTATTATCATTATTATTTGTTGTAATTATTATATTGAGCATGTACATAATATTATGTAAATAAGTAAATTGATTTCTTTTTTTTGAATTCTGCATTTAAAAAATACATATATATATAACTAGGTATATAATATTGATTTCTTCATATTTTAACAGGAGTTCGTGGAGGAGATCGAATATTTTATATGAGCTCTCATGCTTATATTTATGAAATGATCAAGTGTATCGAGCCCTACGGTGTGACTTTGGAAAAGATTGTCAATAACTCTGATCCAAACAGATTTCTCTCTATATTGAGAAAGGAGCAAGGGCTCATCGAAGCTGGACTAGAGATTATTGACCAAATGCAACTCTCAATGTCTGGGAATGCAGCCAAAGATAAGAGAAGTCAATTGGAAGCAAAACGGCCCATCAAAACTGCGAGCAAGAAATTGAAGCCTGACGGAGCATCAATGGAGGGGAAGAAAGAGGAGATTGAGAAAACGAAAGGCCCTTCTTTGATTTTGGAATCTGAGGAATTCCCGGATATCCAGGTCCCATCCAGTATCACTTGTTCCACCGTCATGGCTGCAATTCGACATCAAAGACCAGATACATTTTTGGATACTCTAGTTTTTACCATGAGAACAGAAATCCCAGTGAATAGTCCATCACCCGGTGTCTCCCCATCAGCATCCTCTGCTAATGTCGATCTCGGAAAAGAAAAGAATGAAATGACCACTTCACCTGCTACCACTGATATTCTCTCATTGCGGGATGGTAAAAGAAAAGATTCCATCCCCGAAGTATTCAACATTCTCCCTCTCCCTTCTACCATCGAAGTTTTCAGTCGGAATGGTGGTCTCGGATTATTGGCAAAACATCTTCCCGTCGTCTATCCAGAAACTTTGAGGCAAATTGCCATCGGATCAAAATTCACTGGGAATGTGGGCCTGGTCACTCATCACTTGGACAAGGAAAGTCCAGTGACGGTCACTGAAAATGATTGGGTTAAAATTGAAGCAGATGACTTTTACGATGAAATGATGGACAGCATGGCTGCAGCATCCACACCAATTCCGAAGCGATCGGTTTCCATGCGTCAATTGAACACGACAACGGGTATACCACCACATAGCATGGCTGCATTCGGATTATTCTTGGGTCTACCCAGATTCTCAGAAGTTCTTTTAGGAGAACGGATCGGGGCACAATGTATGCTGCGTCTGGTTATGGGCATAAGTTCTGGCAAGTCTATTTTACGTCATTTTTTTAATATGTATTCAGAGTATTCAAGTTATTGTTTTTTCTTTTTTACATATTCTAGTTTTTTTATGCTTACGATTTTCTATTTTTTTGGGCGTTTTATTACTTTGACATCTCATTATTTGTTTTGTAATGGTGTGCATTGTGCAAATATGTGAGTGGAGCTACAATATGTTGAGTTTTATTATAATGTAAATGTGCTCAATACTAATAAATAATCTGCGCAATAATAGATGCTGATGGAAATGATATCTTTGGATCAGCTATCGCCAAGACTTTACCTACGCTCCCGTTTCAAGTTCTCCGTCGTGTCCTTGATGTTCTCCCATTAAATTCTGATGAAGGCCTAATCCTCCGTCAAGCCATGCTTGAAATTAAAGCTATGCACTTCATTCTGGCGTGCCTTAGTGTATTTACCCATCAAACGTCATCAATCGACTCGTCATCAATCGGGCTACAACATGAGCTTGTAATAGCGGCTGTCAAGGCTCAAGGCGGCACTTATTCCGACAGAGGAGGAAAGTCTGATGACAAGTCTCTTTACTGGGCTAAGGGAACTGGATTCGGGACTGGTAACTACCCACTTTTTTTTTTAATATACATCTCTCCACCTTAATAATAGACCCGATTCTTGTCAAACTACACTGATTTCGGTTTTGCCCAAAATCAAGCATCCTTAGTCACTATCTAGAGGAAAGTGGGTCATAATTTACCAGCACGTTTAAAAGGGTTTGCTTGTGGTAAAACAAAAGGTCAAAGGACAAAATAAATCATTTTGCCCGTAAAATGAGCGAGTTGTTGGTTTTTAGCGAGTTCATTCCGCTGGTCACAACCAGACTCCAAATCGGGACCATGGTAAAACTGAAAAAAATACGAGTTCATATTCATTTTACGATATAAGTTACTGTCAACTCGACTACAAATGCTTCCAAAATATCGAAGAAAGTAAGATTTTTGACCAAATTCTGAAAGTGGTCCCGGAAATCCACTTTTCTGTATTAGTCGAAAACTGCATTTGACTTTCTTCCAACACATGAGAAGCTCAAGTACTTTTTCAAATGGATTATGTTCGCTCTCATTATATTCTCCTATGACAAAAATTGATAAAAGTGATCCTTTTCGCGTGGTCAAAATGCATGATTTTTCGTAATTTTGGTTTTTTAAAAACAATTTATGAATCAACCATAAAAATTGGGAAATTGCGTGTCATTTGGGCGTACAAAGACTTCAACTAAGGTATACCAAAAAGTATAGTCACAATTAGCCTCCTTCACCCTAGCGTATTTTGCTGCCCCGTGAAACGGCGGAAACCGCCATTGTAAAAAACTCATAGCACGTGGGTTATTACGAGTTTAGGCAGTATGTAGACGAACTAGTATGAAATTTGCTGGGTACAAGCTTATTTTTTAAAAAAGGTATTTTCACTTCGTTTTTGCCCTAATGCAGAGTCCCCACAATTGTATGAAACGCAAATAATTTTGCAAAAAACACCTACCTCCATGGGGGGGGGGGGGGGGGAGTTTTTAAAAATTCTAATGAAGACTATTTCATTTCATGAGTATAGATTAAGGAATTTTATTTTAATTTTATTAAAACCATGAAGTTCAGACATGGTGTGTGTAAAACATTTAGAGGTCTCAGTCTACAATACGTTCAATGTCTAATTTATACATGTTTTTAACGAAAAAAGGTCCCACGACAGCCAATTGGTCGATAGAGCAGTCACTAAACTTTAAAAAGACGGAAGAGATGAATGTTACCAACCTCCTGGACGTACTCTCATCTTTCATCGGTACATTCAATTATTAGAAACTTGAAACATATGAAACCTCGTCATTATCCATGTAAATGTACTCCTATAGTACTTCTATAGTAATTATTAATATTATTATTAATCTCCGCTCGATATATATTATATATAGATCCTCGAGACCCTCGAGTAAGCCGAGAGGTGACGGAAGACCCAAGTGAGTTACTCGCCAAATCAACTCCAACAGCATCAGCGAGTTCTGGGACGTCTAGTGAAAATTCTCTCCCAAAGGAAATTGTGGATCTATTAAAGAGCTCTTGCCTCTTCCCAGCTATTGCAAGTTATTTAAGGAATGATTCAGTTCTAGATATGGCTCGTCATGTTCCTCTATACAAAGCCATTATGCTCGTTCTTCGGTCGCTCGTGTCCACCCCACAATTGATTCCTCTGTTAGCACCATGGGAGGCAAGGAAAGTGGAGGGATCCTCTTCTGAGGATCAACCGATAACTAGCCTTTTATCGAAAATGAAGGGTGTGGTAGACAACTATGCGAGGAGACTCACAATAAATAGTAAAGGGAAAAGTCAAAAGAATAAAGCTGTGAATAAAACGAGTGAAGACTTGGAGGATGAGGGTCTTGCAATGTTAATACCGGATATTCAATTGACAGCCGTCCTTGTTCAGGTATTATTTATTAATTTATCATTAATATTATAATGCCATAATATATTCAAATATATTGTATATTATTAATATACATTAATGCTGTAATGTATGTTATTCTTTGTCACTCATTGTCGTTTCTTTCATTTCAAACCATTAGAAAGCTGTAGCAGATCTTATTTCTAAAATGGAGCCATCTGATGTAGAAATGGTAGAGGAAAATCCCAATGATAAAGTTCCAATTTATAAAACACTGGAAGAGAGATACTTGGACGAGATGAAAAATTTACAATTTGGTAAGTAAAAGCTTATTTCTTTGCACAGAGTTTATTTCAATTTGATTGACCCACTGAGACTGAGAAGGTATTCAACTCACTTTCATTCTTTGTATTTTAGCATTTTACGACATGATTACCGAAGATGAAGATACGGGTGGGATTCGATTCACCGTTAGTCATCACTATGAGGGGAATGTACGAAATAATTGGTCAAGAAGCTCAGCAGCAAGGCTCAAAAGATTGGCTCAAGAAAACGTCACACTTTCAAGTTCTTTACCTGTTGCGTACGGCTCTACGATCTTTGTACGTTGTGATACAGATCGACTTGATATCATGAAAGTTCTAATAACCGGGCCATCTGGAACTCCATATTGTAAGTATTCGACATCACAGATTTACACTTGCTAAAACCATATTTTATACCCATTTAAATTTACTGTAATTTATTCTTTTGTTTTGTTACATTAGCAAACGGTTGTTTTGAGTTTGACGTTTTCTTTCCCGAGGAATATCCCAAAACGCCTATGGTACGTCTCACTTTCTACACACGTGTATATTTACTATACAATTTGTATTTTAAAAAAAGATTTTGACTATTAAAATGAACTGTATATATTTAGATGATAAATCTGGAGACTACGGGGCGTCAACGTGTGAGATTCAACCCAAATTTGTACACTGATGGAAAAGTCTGTTTAAGCATTCTCAACACATGGCACGGTTCGTGGAAAAAATATGTTTTAATAATAATTTTAATTAGCTAACAAATCTTACCTAAGTTAGTTTTCTAAGAATGTTTACATGTACATATATGGGTATTCATAATAATAGCCATTTATTGTTTGGGCTTCTGCTAGCCCTATATACAAAGATCCTTTACAATGTCAGGACATTTGACAGGTCCTCTCACAATCAGAGTTGCATTGAAGAACCTGTCAAATGCGTCCTCATCTTGTTAAGGATCTTTGTATAGCTCCTTGAGCTTAATTTCGTTTATTGAATGTTAGTCCTTGTTTTCTGTTAATTAATCATCTAACAAGTCTGTAAGGTTTTTATAATAAAATATCCATGTAAATATAATAAATAAACTAATAAATGCCATTTTTATTAATCTTTACTCCAGGTCGACCAGAGGAAAAGTGGAATCCTCAAACTTCTAGTCTCCTCCCGGTATTAGTTGCCATTCAAAGTCTCATCCTCAATGCAGAACCTTTCTACAATGAGGTAAAATTTCTCTAATTGTATTCTCATCTGACGATGAGGTTATTAATCTAGTAAATATAACGGCTCGCTTGTATTTACATGTACTTTTATCAACAATAACTAAAATTGTCTAAAATCATTGTTCTGTTTTACAGCCTGGATTTGAGAAATCTAGAGGAACTGAAGCAGGAGAAAAGAACTCAAGAGAGTACAACGCTGGTGAGAATTCTGACCTAACTTTTCATTGCGCATTCATAATATGAATTTCATATTATAAATTTTATACATCTATCTCAATTACAATCATGAATAGTAATGATATCTTTTTCTGCTCTTTTAAATTACAGGCATCGAGGTAACGACTAAATTGCAATCGCAAAGCATTCCGACATTCAAACTTTCTTTACATTTTAATTTTACTTATAGTTGAATGTTTGCACATTTTATTATTGTTTATGTCAAACAGGTGGCAACTGTTGAATGGGCAATGTTAGATCAAATTCGACATCCATCTGAATGCTTCAAAGATGTGATCCACCGTCATTTCTGGATGAAACGAACTGAAGTTTTAGCTCAATGTGAGAAATGGCTAGAGAATCTGATTACAACTTGTAGAAACGACAAAAGAGCTGGGAAACATGTAACTGGGAATTCAGATCCTGTCACTGTTTTTAAGGTACACTGAAAATAGTTATTTTACTTTTACTTAATTACTATCACTATAACATAGTCATTCGTCGTATTGTGTGAAGTTTTTTTTTATAGCAACCAATTTTTTTATGTACGGTTTTTTCTATTTATATATTTGCAGAATAACCTGGCCCACCTAAAAAAAGAATTTCTGAATATGAAAGCCCCAGAGGGTTTAGAAGATCTCGAGGATTTTGCTGATCAGAATCCCTCCCTTAAGAACTCACAAGAAGGGGAAGAAGAGAATCCTAGTTCCTCCAGTACCAGTATCATGGATTCATCTGCTATTGAAACGTCGAACCAAATTCAACATAACAAGCTAATCATCGCAAATCCTTTACAAAAACTCTTGTCAGCAGTTCCAAACAATGACGAAGACGATGAAGACGACGATGATGATGATGATACCATGTTGATTGAATGATTGTTAAAAATGTGTGAATGTTTGAAATTTCAAGGAGAGAGTAAAATTCAGGGAACCTATTTGTAGGTTACATCCTACATGATAAATGCACCTACCTATAGATATACTTATATAGTTATAGGAAAGCTTCTTAGCCCAGAAACAAGGAACAGTCAATCATCGTTATTAATTTTAATTTAAGTTATTTAACTAATTAATTAATTGTTATGTATGTTTCTTATGTCCATTTATTATTTCATTTCCTACCTACTATGCATTGTTTAAGACTTATATCAATTATATGCTGGCTTGTACTTGCCGTATTAAATCATTACATTTTATTTATTATCCACATGCATGATTGTTTTGCAGTGATGTATGATCTATTATTATTTGAGATGAGTACAATACATTTTTGTTGTGAATTTGTAATGTTATTGTTTCTTTATTTTCCCCTTTTTTTGTTTTCCAATTTAATCTAGTAGTATAGTAATAACAATAATAATAATTACTGTCTTCTGTCAAACATAGCCTGCAAAGCATGAATTTGCAGATTTTACAGCAAAAAAAAAGTAGTAATATATGCTAGAGAAAAATAATATGTACTCTAGATTTTTTTTTAGTTGAATACGCATGGAATACACCTTTAGAACAAATACGACGATTGATTACTTATCCAAATTTTTTAGTATTGATTTTGATATTAGAAATTATTTACTGAGGAGGAAAAACAAACCTGATGACTTGCAGAAATATAACAAAGATTATTAGCTGTATATTTAAAAAATTAAATACTTCATATAGGAAAACAAATTTAATGTCCAATGTGTGCCTACATAAATGTATATGATATAGCATTAGAGAGATAATTACAAGTTGAGTAACGTTGAGTTTAAATTGAAAAGTTTATATATCAGAAGATGAATTTCTGGAAATAGTTACTATTAAATATATAATACCTTGTATTTACACACTTATAGAACATGAGAGAATAATCATTACATATACATATAAAAGATGATAGATATATATGAACTATATTAGGTATATAATAAGTTTGCCATGTGTGCTAAAAATACCAAGCTAAAGCTGATATTCATCGATTTTCGGTCTGAGTCTGACATGTTATAAGTAATTGGTAAAGAATAGTGTAATTTAAAAAAAGTTATATATTATTCAGTATTTGTAATGTGAAAAGACAAGGGAAAAGAAATTAAATATATAAATACATAGTAATACTTATATAATTAATTTAATATATTGTAGATTAAACAATATTGTAAATACTTGTGATTCTAGAATCTATTGATCTTCTATATATGAATATTAATGATGATTATTGTTGATGGTTGACTCTTCTATAAAATGCTATATTATATTAAAAAAAAACACACTTTTCGGCTAAAGTTTTCTTATGATATGAAACTTTCAGAGTGGTTTGTAGTGTATACATGAATTAAATGTAAAAACAAACTACACTTCAAATGAAAGTTATTATTTATTATAGATTTTATGTAGCAGATTGTAATTAACTATATGTGAAAAGATATTTGTGTGTCAGTATGAATGCGAAAAAAAAGAAAAGTCGCTTATATAAATATATATAGGTTCGTATATATATTAAATTAATTAGAGTATTTAATTCATTAAATATATAGTTTCACGACAGACGAGAAAGGCGATTCAAGTTTAATTAAAGTTCCATGATGTTTACGATTAGCCAGTTGAGTATTCATCAGCTAGCATTATTATTATTATTATTACATGAAATTTAAATAAATATAAAGCTACTTACGTCATATGATATTTAAAAAAAAAGAAGAAAAATATGCAGAATTGCAAATGTATGAATTTAAGTAAATGTTTTTTAATAAATAAATAAAAGAGAATTAAATAAATAGATAAATAATTATTATTATTACAAAAAACGTTGGTCTTGTCGTCTTGTAGAAACGCTACTTTATTGGGGGTATTGGCAGAAGTGCAAGAAGCCCTTGATTCTCACCTGTTCATTCGAATTAAATTAAAGTCAGTTGGCATTTTTATTTCATAATAAATTATTTTAGAAAGTCAAACGGACAATTTCTCCAGCATTTCCTTTTACACACATAAAAAGTTGAGCTTTATTCTTTATTATACATAAGTTTAGTCATCGTTGAACACTTGGCGTCATACAATAATCAAATGGAAGCTGCAACAACTTCGAACCCGACCTTAACTTTAATTCAAAATAGTGATGAAGGCGTGGATAATAATGGTGGTTCAGCTTCCGCAAGCACGCCAGTTAGACTCCGATTAAAATTGAAGAAACAGAAAAGTGAAAAGAAAGTTGAATGGACAACCGAAACGGTGGATAACGAGCACATGGGGAAAATGAAGTCCAAATGCTGTTGCATCTATGTGAAAAAGAGGGAATTTGGTGAGTCATCTGAATCCGAGGATGATTGTAGTAACTGTCATCATGCACCTCCTAATAATAATAATGATTCAAACCAACAACAAGAGAAAGGGAACCAAGAAGATGGTGATAAGGGCGAAAACGAAGATAGGCCAGGGAATGATCCTATAATTCCGACCATGATCATGCATGATGTCACATCATTGATTGATCATTGATGTGATGTTGTTTTATGTCTGAAGCGAGAGAGTCGTCAATCGGTAAGTAGGGAAAAAAAGTTCATGTTCAATATTTAATGTATCATGTCAAATGAAAATGATTAGACGCAGGCCGAGTTTGAACGACGACAACAAATGTTTGCATCGAAAAACCATTTAAAATTCTCAAATTCCATTTCCGGGCCATATCAATTTTATTTTGTATATCATTCATTTTTTCATTATATTTGAAGTGATTTGGTTGAGAGATCAAGTTGATGTTCTTTTTTATGGTTTAATTTTGATCTTGGAGAATTGAACTCCTTTCAGGGCTCTCCTAAATTCACTTCTGTCTATGAGATACTGGAACTTGAGTTCATTATATATAGGTTTGATGTGTTGCATTCAATAGTCGTTTTGATGAGCTTTCTGCGAGAAGCAAATTGATCTTATCTGATTCTTAAGAACCATAGTAGTTAA
>JAIUND010002196.1:0-24832 GCA_034699125.1 Gisinianus flammeolus | reverse complement strand
TCAACGTTATTATTATTATTATCATTATATAAATTATCATTTAATTTTAATTAACTCTAATTGGAATTTATGGAATACACGTTTTGGTAAAGGGAATTTGGATTTCCAATGTGATTAGGAAAAAATCCATTTTCATTTTTCATTTTCGTATCCAAAAATCAAGGACATCATGGACTCGACGCGCGTTCTCGCCGAAAAAGAAAGTCTGACGAATAGATTTATAGACTGTAAGTATGTCTATATTTATAGGAAAGGAAGAAAGGATGACAAATGAAACATGGAGTCGGCTGAGAGATTCTTACCTTGTGTTCCCATTGCGTACACAATTCTGTTATTGGTATTCATTCTCCTTCTCTTGGTCGCCAAGCCGCAGTACACACATCTATACAAATAAGTAAAATGGATATTTCAAGAGATTTATTTTGTAAGATTATATATATATAGGCTTTGATAGAATTCTCGGGAAATCCAGTGGTGGAAAATGTCTGAACATCTGTCGAAATTCCCAGATATATATTTTACCTGATATACCTGTGGCCTGTGGCTATTCAATATATATCCCTGTGGGAAACACATTTTAAATTTGGAGTTTTGCCCAAAGAGTAAACCATTCTGAACTTGAGAAAATTGACTGAGGTTTTAATTGTACAATTTTCAATAAAAAAAAAGAAAAACCTGGTTGAAGGGGTAATTTTGAATAGAGAGATTTTGAAACTGAAAATTGAACTTACACACAGAAGAAGAGAACGAGCGGAAAAATGAAACTGGCAAAGAGGAGGACAATGTACAAAGCTCTCACGTTCTCCATCGCATACATATATATACAGATTTTCTATATATATATCAATGCAGAGTTATTTTCACATTTATATATTGCAAAGAATGTGAGTGAAATTTCACATTAACGAAGATCCCACATTTTCATTACCATATAATGAACTCAAAACTTCTTAAGCACTTTTGATTTTCACACTCTCTCACACGCACACACATTTTTTCAAAATAGTATTTTTAATGCAATGTGACTAAATTGTCTCATTATTGAAAATGAAATTGATTGAATATATGAAGAGTCTCTCAACAATGGACACTATAATAACTATACAAACCGTTTTGAAGCACAAAAGAAAATGAGAACATTTGACAAGAAGTAATTTGGTATACGTCTGTACTTGAAAAATGCCCTTCAAGTAAAATTCAGTTTTTTCTTTGAGGCCACGAGTCCAGAAAGAAAAAATACGTTGGAAATGGAAGATTGAGAAAAGAAGAAGAGTAAAGCGAGAGTTGAGTCGAGTACCGCATGTGTATAAACAAGAGATTATTTTTATTGGACATGCTGCAACTCATATAGTTTTTTTTTGTATATTATGGGAATAGATATTTATTTTGGAAATTTCAACATACTCCGTCCGAATGTAAACTTATCGTGAGAAAAGGAGGAAGCAAAAACAGCAAACATGGGCTATCTTGATTTTGAGTAGCTGCCAATTTGTGGGATTCGCCAATACAGATACAGATATTTCCGATATATTCCGATTCCTATAAATGCCAAAGCCAAAGGCAAGGCTGCACACATATACGTATATATATTATAGCAGTGGGGAACAGTCGTCCACAGCTTTTCTCTCTCAACTTTATTTAAATTAAGGATAAAGGCTAATAACACCACTGTGAAATGGACTGATGTGTCAAAATGCCAAGAACTGCGTCAATTTCACTTCCGATCTTCCTCATACGATAAAAAAATTCCCGTCTCCGTCTTACAGTATATACACTCACACGGCCACGTTAATTTCTCTCTCTCTCTCTCTGTCTCCATCGAACAAAAACCAATAACGAAAACCCACTCGTTCTTTCTTTATTATTATTATTCCTCCATGCATTTTTAGAATATAGAAATAAAAACAAAATAAAAAAAAGTCTTGTTTCCGGGAATCTGTGGATTCTCACAGCGGCTTTGCAAATTTTATCTAATACAAAACGTTTTGTTTTCGTTATTCCCCTTTTGAAAATCTATATGTATACAGTTTTTGTGTACGAGGTTCAAAAAAAAAAATTGTTTCAGTTTGAGCAGTTTGTGTATGTTTTCAAGAAAAATCAAGCATTCAAAAACAAGCATGATATTTTTATTTGCCATTAAAATTTAGTTTGGGGTCTCCTTTCGATCCATTCTTTGATTTGAGGTATGGAATACACATTTGTTTTCAAATTCTGAAGGTGTGGATAGTCATTCAGTAGATCTTTATCAATTGTCTCTTGAAATAGTTCCAAAAAGACAACGACAAAGAAGTCAGCCCAACTGACTCCTGATTTGAGTAAGAACTTTCCTCCACTTTCCTCAACAATTTTATTGTATTTCCCCAAATAGAACGGGCAAGCTATCGTCTGGAAGATTTCCTTCTGTTCAGCTTTCTTGATTTCGTCAGGCTCAAAATTGTAAAGTCTCCAGGCTTGCCTAAAGTCTTTTGCACAATCCACGTATTCGTCACATTTGGCGGACTCGTAATCATTGGAACCACACAAATTAAACTTGCGAGCGAAGAAACGAGCTATGGAAGCAGACTGAGACAACTCCTGCCCCCCAAACTGAACAACCGGCATTTTCCCGAATCCTAAAACTTTATACATGCACAGAAACATACTTAATCAAAACGGTTCCGCACTTTATGGTTAGCGATTTTTTTTAATGGAGTGGAAACGGATTTCGGCACATTTTTATATATGAATATAATATGTAAAACTTACCGGATTTGAGTTCAGGCCAATTCTCAAATTCCACTCTCACGTCTGTAAACTTTAATGCCGCATAATGAAATATGAATCTTATGGGCTCTCCTAATACCTTTACATTGAAATAATACAATTTCAAATCGTCAAAATTTTCTGTTTCCATCTCTGGAGTTCTAGAATTTAAAGAAATATCCGTATATATATATAGAGGCAAATATTTTATGAAATGAGAGAGTAAACCTCAGTTTGAGAGTGTAATTCGTTCTTTGAATTCAAGGGTAAATAGTCAGCTGATTTGCTTTCAGGCTAATCAGGAACTGCGGGAGAGATGCTGATAAAAAAAATCGTATAATTATCTATACAAAATACAATGTATGCAGGGAATACGATATGTGTTTATATACGTTTCTGTATGTGAGCCACATATATGCTTATGCTCCTATACATAATATCACGAGTTTTTCAACAAGCTTCATGTGTCTACTGGATTTGGTGTAAGCAATCAATAATTTATTATTACATTCACAGTCGAATATGAATTAATTATGGATACAAATAACGGAATATAACTAGGAAATTGAAATGAGAATGATTGAGAATATAATAAAGAAAACTATATATGTAATTTCAATTTGAATCATATAAGTTTACGCAATTTAGCTGCGGGATCTCCCGTTTCTGTCTGAGTAAACGAATGGGTACTTATTGATTTGTAATTATTATAAATTATATTTGATTGATTCAGTACATAATATAGATGACACGTCGAATCCTCAATAAATCATAAAAATATTCGTGTAATGTCCGCGTATAATCACAGGGATATAAAACAAGTTCAGGAAATGACAGGACCAAAGCGATCTAATGCAGGATCAGATGTGGTGTTCACAATAATGTTGGTCGGCGGGATAAGTGTAGTGCTCACGGTAATATTGGTCGGCGGGATGAGTGTAGTAATATTGGTCGGCGGGATGAGTGTAGTAATATTGGTCGGCGGGATGAGTGTAGTAATATTGGTCGGCGGGATGAGTGTAGTGCTCTCAGTAATATTGGTCGGCGTGGCGGAAGTGGTACTCAGAATTATACTGGAACTGTTAGAACTAGTAGTATTGTTCGTGCTGAGAGTGATGTTTGATCTATGTTGAAGTACACAGGGGAAAATAAATCATTGTAATTACAAAAACAACGCTGAGAGTACTCGAAACAGCATGACTCCTACATATAGGTACATAGTATTAATTAAATATGCAATACAAAAAAGCTTACATTTCGCCGTCCCTGGGAATAGTTGTCGCGGGTGTTGTCGCGGGTATTGTCGCGGGTGTTGACGCGGGTGTTGACGCGGGTGTCGAGACTGTCGTATTTTCAGTTACATTCTGGGCGTACACGTAGCCATAACCCTTGGAATCGTTACTGACGTAGCCATTGTTATAATATACTCCAATAGAACTAGTAGAATCGTTCATAGTATTTTGTACAGCATTGTAATTGTATCCATAGTTTGATGGGGAGCCATAACCGTTGTTGTTGTTATTATTGTAGTTGTTGTTGTGATTATTGTTGTAGTTGTTGTTTCCATTTCCACCGAAGTCATTGTCAGGATCACTCTCTTGATTATTCCCGTACGCTGGTTCTTGTTCGTCACGGAATTCATCTGCATAATGTTCTTCTCCATCTGGTCGATTGTATTGAGTATCATAATTTGGATGTCCAAACTCGTAGCATGGTCCATGGTGAAGTCGGCGCAAATCTGAAAATTCAGACACGAACAAAGAATGAATTTTTTCTCATGTATATTTCATTAACATGACAATTCAAAGTGTAGAAAACAATACTTTACACTATAAAAAGCTCTTACGAAATCCTCTGGGTTCCATATTTAAATTGTAAAGATCCAAGTAACATTGATTGGCGAACGTTCGGCGATTCACTGCACAGACGGGATTAGTAGGTCGATGTCCACAAAAACACGGGTAGCGACAACGATCATTGAAATGTCGACCTGCTTCGGAATGATGAACCCAACAAGAAAGCACAATAATCGACAGTGCTCCAAGTATTCTCAGTGTAAATTTACCCATTTTGTATTTTTTAATTGAGACAAAAAGGTGGATCTCACTGAAAATTCTAAAAGAAGAAAAAACACCAAAGAAAAAACTCGAAAAATACACACCAATACTTTAAGAAAGGAACTGATCACTCCAACTCGACAGAATATATGAATGGATTAGAAAATTATTATTACTATATAAGTGAAGTGTCCACAACACTTTTGTTCTGCCTCGCCCTACTTCTTTTCCTTTTTTTTGTACCTATATGTATATGTTAAGCAAACTCGGAGGAATTTCTATATGACTGAATGAAATCATATCATCCTGTGATCATTCATTCGCAAACGTTGCTAGTTCTTCGTTTCCTCTATTGCTTCAATTGAAAATTCCAAAAAATAAGTTTGTTATTGTTCGATCAAAACTTGTTATGACTTGGACGGGATTTAAAATAGTCAAATTGGTCATTTATCATCACATGAATCATGGGCATTGAATTTTAATACATTGCACGGGGTAAGTATGCACTTTCATGAAATTAAAATGTCATGAATTTGGTTTTGAACTTTGAACAAGTTCAAACGTTGTGAAAGAAACTAAAATCATCATTCTAGGAAATGCGAAACAAGTTACAAATATGTCAAAATAAATGACAAATAAAATTACAAATGTATAGATAATGGACATTCGTTTATTTATACAATGTATTAAATATGTCTTGTTAATAATTCATTACCTAACAAATATTTAACTACTAAGATCGAGAATTGATAACTGCGTCAAATACGCCGGCCTCTTCTCTTGTCAAAGTCAAGTTGACAGCGTCCAAATCTTGCCGCATATGTTCCTGCAATAATGGCAGACAAAAATAGATTGCTTGAGTATGTATATATAGTACGTAAATCTACGGATTGTAAACTTACAATGTGAGATTCTGAGACTCTTCCCATTTTTGTTTGAGAAGTCTCAGAATCTCACTTAAGTATAATTTAATTTAATATATTTAAAGTGTGTGGTTTACTTCATTTTTAGTCCCTGTAAGAGGTAGAATCCGTGCAGAGTTGATTAAATAGGCAAAGAAGATTTGTTCGACTGTTTTCCCATACTTTTTAGCAATCTCCCTAAATGTACAAATAGTCAAATAGATTATACCCTATATATACATGCTTAAGTCCTACACCTGTGAAACAAACTAATATGTACAAAATTGTAGTTAGTGTGACTAACTCTAATTTGGATTGCATACAAATTGAAAATTTTAAATGGTATACAACTATACCTCACACTGGCAGACTTGAGGATAGCTGGGTTAGCCGTCAAGGTCCAGAAAGATTGGTATAAGATGCTATTTTGCTTGGCAAAAGTTCTTATCCCTTGATCGAAATCAGTCTCTGCATAAAGTCGATTCTGAATGTAGGCGGGTTTGACTTTGGCTTCCTTGTACAATTTTTGCAATTCGTTCAAATCATAGCAGTTGCTGATACCCAACTGTCTCACTTGATTCGCCTCCACGAAAGACTCAAAAACCCTCCAAACTTCCAATGTCTCTTTAAACTTTTTCATGGGGGAGTGAAGGACGAGACTGTCAATGTACGTCGTTCCGAGATTCTTTAAACTGGCTTCAAGGGATTGGCGAACTTGATCTTGAAGAGGTGCTTTCGCATCATAAGGGATTCTATTATGATCTTGCCCGTCTACTTGTGTGAATTTCGTTTGTAGAAATAAATCTTCACGCCGAATTTCTGTTTGTAAATTTAGTAAATTATAATGATATTAAGCAAGGACATTTAAATACTTATGTATGCTTTTATCTTCCAGGATGCGTGTCAAATATTAAATAGTGTAATAAAATACCTTCAGAGTCAATGAGAGTCTTTATCGCTAATCCAACCCCAGGCTCATTGTAATGTTTTGGTTGACAGGCCGTGTCAATTGCTCTAAAACCTGAACGAATGGCAGCCATAACGAGTGGAGCCGTGTCTTCTTTTTTCCAGGCCGTTCCATACATAATCTTGGGCGGCATTTCTATACAAAGTAAATACTAGTAGTAGAATTCATTCAACCTCATGGGAACATTTAATGAGTAAATCATAATGGCCAAAACAGCATTGTAAGTACGTAATTACTATCTACAATATAAACGAGATGATTTCATAATACGTTTCTTACTCGGTATATTATCTTTATTTGAATGCTTCAGAGTTGAGGTTGAACAGTCGTCACCTTGAATGTCGTCAGTGTCGTCACAGGTATCTTGTTGATGTGGTTGTTTTGAAATTAAATTATCAGCAGCTGCAAATTGAACATAATAATTCCATAATTCACACACAAGTACAATTTCTACAAGTAATAGGAAACGAACAACAGTTTTTGACTTGAAATTTTCAGACATTTTCCTCAATTTTTGAATTAAACTTCAATATTGGTTGTATACGCTGACAATAATGACATGATGGTGTACAAAAAAATTGTTATGTGTGGGTGTCGAAGAATGAAGTCACATCAGCAATTTGACATGTTTAATATCATTTGTATTTTGTTGAGTTGTTGACTCGACTAAAAGACAATAATAATTTGTAAGAATTGGCATTCTTCATTTAAAAAAACCAATGCATGCATACAGAAAGAAGTGTCAGTTACACTATACATAGTCAATACAATATTTATTATAATTGTCAACTGCAAAATAAGGTTCGACTTACCACAATAATTTTAAGATTATCGAGTCCTCTGAAATTATTGCAATTACAAAGTGTCTGATTTGTACGGCTTCTTTGAAAATGAAAATATATATTCCCTTTCGATACATTTTTGACAAGGATTGCAGAGGAATCAAACAATTTATGGGGTACCTCAATAATATATTAAGAAATCATTAATTAATTAATTAAATATACACTCCGAAATCTCAAATCTCGGTAAATATGCGTATATACTTATCATGAATTCCAAACATATTTGTACATTCCAATTTAAATTGTATATGAAAACGTTTCACAACTTAATTGTGAATCATCCAGTGTGAAATGTTTTATGTGGTATATATGGTAGTAAAACCCTCGTGAAAGATATCGAAAATGATTTTATACGGAGGGAGAGAATACGGATGAAAATCATCATTGATAAAATGTTTCATCATCGTCCCTTGTTTGCATTTCATTTTTCCATTTAAGCATATACTTACATATACTTTAAATATGAGGACCTTCTCTCCTAAGAAATGAAGAGCAGGAATTCTTTATTTATTATAGTTATTAAGTATTTTATAAGTGGTTTTGTTTTATCAATGTACATAATGAGCATTTTGCAATGTACGTGCAAATGCAATGAAATTTTGAATATCTTCATTTATTTTTAATTGTACTATATAGTACAATTAAAATTATTGTTGCATTCGTTCTGCCCTTGAAATTTCATTCCCATCCTCTCACGTCATTATTCTTTCTCCTGTATGCATTTTCTATGAGGAATTGAGAATTTGCACTGCAAATTTTCCAGTGAAATATTAACCACGACAAATTACTTATAAGCGCGAGAAACAACTGAATCGCATACTATCAAAGTACCTACCTAAGTATATACAATATAGTAATAAATAGTTATTATTATGGAATCTGTAGGGTTCCATACAATCACTATAATAAATCTTGATGTGATGAGTTTTTAGATTATCTTTCAAATGAAAAATAAAATGATATAATGTGCAAGTACCATAATAGCATTTTATTTTTTCATATCAGGTCATAAAAATACCTACAAAAATTACTATAAGTACGTCTAAAATTTAATCAACTTCCTTTCCATATATATTATATATCAAGTGTGTGTGTTTGTACGTTTTCTTCATTTTTGTGTATGTATGCGATATGATCCAGAAAAGATATGCGAGATAGATACATACATTATGAGAGAGGCACGAGAATTTTTCACAGGAAAACCAGCCACTGCCAAATCCAAGTACTTGTTCGTTTTCCACTGATAGTATCATTTTAAATGAATGATACCATTAGAAAAATGTCCAGTGGAGGGGAAATTAATTTGAATATAAAATGGGGAACATTTTCTAGATTTCTCCAGTCACAATTTCATCTTCATCCAGCTCACAGTTCACTCTCCAATTCCAATTCTAATTCTTCAAAGATTTTCTACTATACATATATATACTAATAATTCCTCGTGAATTTTTTGTGAAACAGCTCTCCGTTTACCATTCTACAAAAGAAAAGCAAATATTCAAAATGAAATTTTTAGTTGCTTTTGTTGTAGTCAGTTTGGTGGCTAGTTGTTACTCAGTTCCTGTTCAGGATGTAAGCAAAGTGAATTTTTTAACCGTTTTATTCATGTACCTATTGTGAAATACGAATATCCGTGGATTTTATTTGTTTACCTTTTGCCCATATAGGACGCTGAAGCTGAGAATTCGGATGACGCTGGAGCCAGCACGACAATGCGATCAACTGACGACGAGGTTGCTCATCTTCACATTCACCCAGATCATAAACCCTTGGAAAAGGAAATGCTCAAAGACGTTGTACACTGTGAAAATGGTACTTTGACCCGGAAAGCAGAGTTTGTGCATGAATTAAAGCACTGCATGAGCGACTCGGAACATTTTGGAGGGGAAGCGGGTCAGAAGCATCCCAGCGTAAGATCAAAACTAGAAAATATTTGAGACGGATTTCTCAATATTCAAATTCTCTTCCCTATATTATCCTATATTGTCTGTAAATTTCAATTTTGTCTCTTATTTTTTTCTTGCAGTGTGCATTCTTTTGTGCTGCTCGAGGGATTCACGTCGTAAGTACTATGCAAAATATAATGCACAAATTTTAATTATCTCAATTAGAAACTGGTTGATTGGGACTGGCGATTTTTATTGTGATTGTAAATGTGGACTCAATTATAAATTGAATGGTATTAAAGTTGGGTGATGATGGACTCCCGAGCAAGGATTTATACCACGAATTCATTGCAACTGCTTTCCCCGAAGAACATCGACCCAAATTAATGGAACACTTGGACACTTGCATGACCGACCTCGGTGAGTTCTTTTTTTACATTGTACAATGTGGATATTATACATATCTATTTACGAGCTCCTTTCAAAATTTCCAACATTTTTTAACTTCTTTAGCTGCTGGAATTGACCTCAAGGACGAAAAATGTGAAGGTGCAGGGGCCTTCCACAAATGCATTATGAAAGCTTTCACTATGGTAAATTTTACAAGTTCAAATATTGTATTTGCTATAAACTATAGGTATATACTTACGATTCCGTTTATTATTTTGAAAATAATCACTTATGAGACAATTCATTTCAGGAGTGCTGACGAGGAATTCCAAGTCGAAATCAAACGGACATTGTCTTCCTAACATAATAATCGTATATACACTGAAATAATTCTGATTAATTACAAGGTATATTCAAATACTTATAATCAAATTAACAATCCTTCCGTGAATCTGTATCAATTTTATACTCATTGTAAACTTTGAGGCCTATACTCTGTAACTTTTTGTGTGATGATTGTGATCATATTAATTACTGAAGTTTATTTTAAAAATTAAATACAAATTTTGAGCAATGAAATAATGAAAACGGCCATTTAAAAAATCCATTTGTATTCCTCATGGAAAGCATATTTTAATTACAATTGCACACTTAATCTCATTTGGAATCAAGGAACGCTTTTGCAGCGAGGTACCCCGGAACACCGAACACACCGCCCCCAGGATGTGCTCCACTGCCACACAAATAGAGTACTGCCAATTTTCACATTAAAAATAGACAAATTAGGTTAAATTAGTTGAATTTCCGTATGCATAGATTTATGTTTGTTTTTTTCTCTAAAAAGAAAAAGTAGAAAAATTTCGGTAGGCAAAAATTTTTTAACTTACGCTGGACAGGGGTCTCGGGGAAATGGCATTTCCGGCTAAAAACAGGGCGAAGCCAGTATAGTTGTTCCATAGACATGGAGCCATGGAAAATATTTCCCCCCGTCAAACTGAAAATCGATTCTAAAGCATCTGGTGTAAGCACATCTACACCAATGATGGACTCTTTAAAACCTGGAGCATAGTCTTCAATTATGTCAAATACTCTCTGAGCATATTTGTCTTTAAACTCTGGGTCCGACCAGCTGCCATTTGATGGATGGATTGGAGTGAATTGTGTAAAAAGAAGACAAACGTGGGCGCCGGCCTGAGCGTTGAAAATAATGAATACGATTATTATTATAATGTTGCATATATCAGCAATTAAATTTTGTGAAACTCAAAAAACGAGGTCACACACTCCGAGAAAACTCTCAAGCATATACTTATAAGGTACGTACAAACTATATAACGATAACTCTTTATAAGTATACCGGACATAATGTCTTATCCATGGAAGATGGTATAACCATCTCAATCATGGGACTCTCGGATGGGCTATTCGTTTTATACGCTGAAGAAAATGACTCTGCGAGTCCTTCCATCGTTTCACTATTCAAGTGAATTGTACATTTGTGTAGATCTTGAATGGAGTCAGGCCGGGATGAATTTGGTTTGGCTACGAAATTTGGAAGACGACTCACAGCAACTGTATAAAATCCAATGCAATTTTGTTTTGTAATTTTACAACAAATAAATATAGAACAAGGAAAATTCGTATAAATTGTAAAAATGTCGTATATATATGAGGTTCTCCGCCAGAATAGGGACCATTTACGTAAAATCACTTTTTTGCATATTTATGGACAACAGAACATGGAAAATATTTTAGGACAAGTTTAAACCATTTTTACTGACCAAAAGTAATTTAAAATCGTCGTTAAACTTCTCCAAAAATTCTAAATTAAAGTAAACCGATGATTTGTGTAATTTAAATTCAATTACAATCATTGAGAAACTTATTTACGCGCCAAACAGCCGAGAATATTCAAGGCGCTATAACTCAGAATCTAGGTTTGCGTAAACGGTCCCTTTTCTTACGGTGTTCTACATATATGGGATTTTTTTGCCTATACCATTTATTTTTGTTACTGCTGAAACATAGTCTATTTGATCGATGGCTTTCACAAAATCCTCTCCAAAGATCTCAGTTCTTACTTGTCTGGAGTGTGGGAATAGTTTTTTAAATGTGATTTCAGGTGTGGCAGAGGAAAACACTGCTTGGGCTGCTCGAATTTGTTCCCCAGAATTTGTGACAACTCCCACTGCTGTGTGCGAGGAATCTTTGCTGCCCGGAGTTGTATTGTACAGAATTTGACTCACTTCCTTCCGTCGAAAAAAAAACGTGAAAGAGATTCACAGTCAGATTTAGTTTAATTTAAATGCTTTTTACAATTTCCCACACATGAATAGATTTCGATTCAATTGTTCAAAAACAAAAAAGGTTTCAAACCTTATTAGTGAAAATTTGAACGCCCAGTTGAGCAGCACTCAATGCAATAGAATTAGTGACCGAACCCATCCCGCCCTCCGGGTAACTCCACACACCACCCATTAAATGATGAAGCAAAACATATCTGAATTTTCAAATTGTGATTTTCATTGTCAAAGAAAGAGTATAGAGAAACCCTAATAAAAATACGAAATTACATAAAAAATGCATGAATTACCCCGTTCCGGATGTTGAAGGACCTGCCATATTTCCAATGAGAGCATCTGTAGCTAACGTTGCTTTCAAAGGTTCAGATTCAAACCTATATATTTTCATAATTATTTTACAGCCATAACAAAAACATTCAATTACATAGTTCCTGTGTGCCTTGAAAACAATAAAAAACAAACCATTTGTTCAGGATTTTGGATGCGGAAGCAGTGAGAGTTTCATGAAACTCTGGTAAGTCACTTCCAATTGCTCGCAAAATTTGCCCAATATTCTGAACCGTTTGCAATTGTTCTTTCATGGAGGAGATGGAAAACTTGTTTTGTTTCCAGAAATTTGGAGGTCGATTGTCAAGCAGAATGTTGATGGCTTTTACGAATTTGCCTGTTAAATAAAGAAAAACCAATCTATACGTGTGTTGGATATGGCATATACTATATTCTTAATTTTTGTCTCACTCATTTGTTCTTCATACTTGATGTAGGCCATGGCATCCTTTTTGGAAAACTTGCCAATCTCATTACAAGTCCGTTTTAAATCACTGGACATGAGCAAATATTTTGAATTGAAATTCCCCCATTGATTTTGTCGAATGGGTGTGAAAGAACTGTACGGTTCCCTCATATGACATTTCAAGCCGTATTCCTAATGTATTGTGAACAATTGTAAATTTAAATCCTTACCATGTGTGAATACGAATTACGAGCAGCAGCATACTCAATAATGTTTCATTATACCTGGAGTTTCAAGTCAGATATGATGAATGGTCTGAGTAGTGAGAGAACATAGGACGCTCTAGAAAATTTGAATCCAGGGATAATTTCTTCGGTCACAGCAGCCCTAAAAAAACGAGACAATAAGTGCAGGACACGGTTTTACGAAATACTGAAATGTAAAGTCAATAATAAGAATACAAATCAATGTGTATATAAGTAGAAAACAAATGAGCCCGTCGCATGTCATTTCTTACCCGCCAACCACATGTCGTTTCTCCAGTACACACTTTGAAAGAATTTCAATTTGTTGAATTAAATAATTTTATTATAATCTAATAAATTTTTTATTATAAAATAAATATATATTGTGTACAGACCACAGAACATCCTGCTTTCTGCAGATAGGCTGCTGAAATTAAACCATTGTGTCCTAAATTCGACACACATACATGAAACAGTTAGTACATGTTTGAAAAAATAATATGTTTACATATATATACAGATAAACAACTATGAGTGTCAAACCTGCTCCAATAATCACAACATCATATTCAGGTTTCAAATCCTCTGGATTTTTCGTAATTTTATTTATATGGGCACTTCCAACTCCAGAATGAAATTTCTTTGTAATGTTCAAGATTTGCGTTTTATTCACTTGACAAAATTTCATTTTCATATGTATCTCATGTAGATTTAATAGTTGATAATATTAACTTAATATTAAAATTGGGTATATACAATATAATATATTATACTAGTTTATTACGATGTTAATGTTCGTGTAGAAACAAGCAAGATTAGCACATGTGGACTGAGAAGTTTGAGGCTTTCACTATAGAGCTTTTCAGTAAGACGTTCTTAATCTTTCTTCGTGTTTATAGATTATTAATTATTAACCTTATACGACTTCGTAAGACTCAAAAAATGTTGATGTTTATAAAAACTTGATAGTCTCAATAGCAGAAAGTGTAATATGTGGACAGCGCATTAGTTTTGAGTGAATGAATTGGTACTGATTCAATATTTAGTTAGCATCCGTCCGTATATATCCATCAGTAAATATCGTGTTTTCTCGTGCATATAAGATATAACTACAAATTTCAATGTATATAGGTCAAGTCTAAGCGTTTTCACATGCACGCTTCCTTTTCCTTTTCTCAAAAAAAAAAAAAAACCGGACTTGTGATCATTCACTCTAAAATACCCATAATTGAAAGAAGTAATATTTAAATAACAGTATGTGCGAGAGAACCTTGAATATTTCTTGCTTATCGGAGTATCCCTATAAGCACTATGAAATCCTTGACGAGCTGAAAAAGTCATGAAAATTACGAATTCCGTTCCGCCTCATAAGTTCCGAGTTCGAATTGTTTGAAACTGCTCCTGTCGATTTTGTCAATCAGAATTCAAAATATGAAACCAAACTTTTAATTATTATCAAACACAATTAAGTGGGTGTCTCGTTTTTTCTAAACTCATTGGAGGATGAATATCGGCATTGGGTAAGTTTTTTATTGTATTGTTTTAAATCTGCGGTGCATTATATTTCATAATGCAAGTATTGCAAGTTCGAATGCAAATTATTGTTTGAAATTTTTATTGACTTTACTCTATATACTTATACTTATATATAGATAAAAGTTGGACATTACTGGAGTAAAAATATTTGTCTACCTTTATCTGAAGATATAAATACAATGGCATTCGATTATGTTCCTCAATCTGTTCGTCTTCAAGAAGATCTTCGTTCTACGAAAGAAGATTTGGGTCATGTTGTCGAGCAAATTAAAACTTTGAATGCACGAAAGCGTGAGCTAGAACAAAAAGTGAAAACAATAAAAACGGAAATGGAATCGTTAAATACAACGGGGAATCAGTCGTCATCATTTGAAGGGAATGAATTTCCATGGTCTGCAAAGATGATTTCAAAATTAAAATCTGTATTCAAAATGGACAATTTTCGATCTTATCAAAAGGCAGCTGTGAATGCTACCATGAACAATCAAGGTGCGTTTATACTATGGGATTCCGATTTCGATTCCGATTCATTTGACATTTTATATTCTTACCTATTATTATACTCGATCTCGATCTCAAATGATTTTTTTATCTCCTAAAGATATTCTGCTAATTTTACCGACGGGGGGAGGCAAGTCACTCTGTTTTCAACTACCAGCCATTCTATCATCTGGCGTAGTAAGATAAAAAAAAACTTGTATACTTCATTGAACTTTTTTTAAACATTATAGAACAGAGTACATATTTAAGTACATCATATTCAATTATTTGCAGACACTCGTGGTCTCCCCTCTAATTTCTTTGATGGAAGATCAGCTCCAGGCGATGGATTCCTTAGGAATTCCTACTGCTATCTTCAATGCTCAAACAACTAAAGAAGACACAAAATTCATTTTTGACTCAATGATACAGCCAAAAGCAGATCTGAAATTACTTTATGTTACTCCAGAGAAGCTAGCAAAATCCAAGCGCTTAATGGCCCAGGTTGAGAAAATGTATAGGTAACTATCTAACTAATCCTATATATAATATTCCTCTAGCATTTGTGTGCGTGTGTTTGTGTGTGTCCAAACGCTTCTCCTCTGAAACTACTGAAGCGAATTCGATGGTCTTGATGTCAAATGACAGGTAATTTTGATGCGTCACCGAGCTGCCAAGGTCCCATTGACCCCGAGGTCACGGGGTGGCCAGGGTGACCAAAATTGAGGTCAAATGGGACAAAAAATAACTTTTTTCAATTTTTTTACAAATTGAATAAAATCAAATAAAAAATTTAATTTCATGGTCTGTTGACAATGTCCATGTTGGACCGTGGGTCACGAAACCACAGGAAGTTGAAGTTGGAGCGTTGCTATTGCATGGAAACGGCGCGCGGTGACTTCCGAAGGGCTCGACTCACGAATTACCAAGCAGACTCTGTTTGTATAAAGTTAATTTAACGGTGCATGACCAATCCCTAAATTGTCCAAGTCCTGCTGTCCCAGAGGTCAACCGTGACCATAAAAGAACCAAGTATTTAATAAAATGAGAATTTTAGAATTTTTTGAGAAATGCGTGGAATTGAATGAAATTTGGATTTTACGCAAAATTGAAGTAGGTATTTAACATAGAAAGGAAAACGTCAAAGTCACTTATGTCAGCCAGCGCACCAAAGCAATTATAGCCAGCATACCTAAATTTGGAAAATAAGGGCAGCGGAACTAAATTAAGTCCGAGGCGAGTGCGTAGCGCGAGCAAAAAACAGGTGTTCCGTTTTCTCGGGAGCAGAAAATAATGATATTTTACACTAAAAAAATTCGGTCAGTAGTTTCGGATGAATAGAAGGATTAGCTCGTTTCACGGGCTACCCATCTAGCAACGAACTATATACCTATCTAACTAATAACTAACTATCTACCTATCTAACCTATCTAACTAATTTTTAATAGGTTAGACCGATTTAAGCGTCTTGTAATAGATGAAGTCCATTGCTGCAGCTCTTGGGGTCACGATTTTCGACCGGATTATAAGTTCCTTGGAATCATGAAGAACCAGTATCCAAAAACCCCAATCATCGGATTAACAGCAACAGCAACTCCTGCCGTCATTCTCGATGTTCAGAAGATGCTCAATATTGAAGGATCCCTTGTTTTCAAAGATACATTTTTCCGTTCGAATCTCAAGTATGAAATAAAGGATTGTGGAGATAATACCAAAGTTGAAGATATTGCTCACATTATCAAGTCTCGCTTCTCAAAACAGTGTGGTATCATATACTGTCTGACTATAAAAGACTGTGCGGACGTAGCAGATAAATTAAAGGGGTTTAAAATTAAAGCCGCTTGTTATCATGCTCAACTGGATGCAGAAGTCCGAACTCACGTTCAACAAGAATGGTACAGAGATAATATTCAAGTGATCGTAGCCACCGTAGCGTTCGGAATGGGTATCAACAAGTTGAATTGTAGATTCGTCATCCATCACTCAATGTCCAAATCCTTGGAAAATTATTATCAAGAAACTGGACGAGCGGGGAGGGATGGTGACCTAGCCCATTGTATTTTATTTTACAAATTTTCCGATACTTTTCGAGCTACTTCCCTCATGATGACTGACAAAAACGGAATTGTCAATGTGTACAATATGCTCAAGTATTCTTTGGATAGGAAAAATTGTCGTAAAATGTTATTGGCTCAACATTTTGGGGATGTGTGGGAATTGTCAGGATGTGGAGAAATGTGTGACAACTGTGTTCTCAAGAGTTCCAAAGACAATACTTTTGTCTCTATTGATGCTGGGCCCATGCTACATGATATTGACAAGATTTTAGATCATAATTTAGCTCTGGAAGAAAGAATGACTTCCCTTAAACTCATGGACTCATGGCTAGGAAAAGGAACTAAACGACTCAGAGCTGATAGTGTTGATGTTCCCATTTATAATCGACAAACTTGTGAAGCTATAGTCGCTTTCCTTATCATTGATGGGTACTTAAAAGAAGATTTCCATTTTACCCCTTATAGTACTATAAGCTATATCGTGGCTGGAGCCAAACTAGTCATGAGAAACAATGGTAATGGACAACAAGATATTTTTTATGAAATCCCATCATCTGTAGTTGGTTCTCAAAAGATGAAATTGAAAGGAAACAAAAATAGTGCTTTGAAGGTACCCACAACTGCTGCTGAGCCGCTGAAAAGTTCTCCATTGTCTACTCAAAGTACCTCAAACACCTCTGTGTCCAACTCTACAATAAATTCCAAATCTTCTAGTTCTAGTAAAAGTAAAACAAAGTCTTCCTCTAGTAGTTCAAGTTCTAAAACGAAACGTCAAGATGACCAAGAAAAACTAAAGCGAAAAAACAGTTCAAATGATAGAGAAGAATCTGCGACGAAAAAACCCAAAACTCTGTTTACTTTCAAACCGAAATCGGACAAGTTAAACATGTCTAGTATTACTTCCGACATTACTGGACTCTGCCATACTGACAAGCAAGAAGTAATTGACATTGACTGAAAATCTAAACGCTTGAGTACTTTAAATATATATGATATTTGTAAAAATTCATATGGATGCACTTTTCAAGATGTACAGCATTTTCTATTAACATTTCAATATACCAGAAAAACGAAATAATTTTTTGGATTCATATACATATGGGATGAGACATTCATGAAAAATGTGCCGAATAAGTTATTAATTATCTAGTATTTGTGTACTGAGAAACGAGAGTTTGTTAAGGCATATTGTATGGTTAAATGACAACACTTAATTGCATTGCTCCACTCCTTCTGTTTCTGTTGACTGCGATTATCATTTATTATGAATTAATATGAATTCTATAAGTGAATACACAATTGAATTTACCAATAACTTAGCATACAAATGGAAAAAGAACAAAGCTAATGCATGCCCCAGTAAAGACATTAGATATGTGTAGAAGGATATCAAATTACATTGCACACATACTTTACACCCTTTATTTTCCAAGTTGTAAAGTACTGTGCACACGCTCAAACACAAACGCAGAAATGAGATGACAATAATTTTTGATGACATCTGCATTTATTTATTTTCAAATTATACAAACTTTTGGCACATTTGAATAAAATTCATTCAAATTACCTAAATATACATCCTTATGATTAAAAAATCCGAAATTCGATTGATTTCTAAGTATTAATTACAAATTAGGTGACAAACTTGTCTAAAACTTGCAAAAGGCTCGCTTCATTCAGATTTCTTCCTGTGAAATGCAATAATGAGACAAGTGAAATCAAATTACACTGCATGATACTGTGATATAATAATAATATATTTAATTTATACATGCTAAACAAAAAAAACGAATGAAATTTAGCTGTTGATGTATTTTAGTATACATACCTATTAATATAAGACGACTATTCCTATTTGGGTTTTCTTGCATTTCTTTATCCGACAAAACTACCCTATGAATTTTAAAGAAAAACAAATGTTATAATATATTTAATTCAAGTTCACTCTATACTGTACTTTGTTCTTGTAAAGATATTAAATCCAAGAAAATACCTGTTCAATTCATAAGTATCATTAACTCCTTGCACCATCAAGGCGGACTGGGAATTCCATTTTTCATCTGTACTATTTTCATCATCAAATATAAGACCCTATAAATCAAATTAAAAATAAGTCTAACAATTCCCATACTTTATACGTCTTCTCTCAATGCAATACTGGAAATTATTGTAATTTTAATACCTTGAATCTCCAAATTTTCGAGTCATCCTCCGGTTGGGATTCCCAAAGAAGTTCTCCTAAAAAGTTTTCCAAAGATGCTTTCGTCATCGGAGAAGGAAGTTGTAAAGTTATAGTGCCAACACTTTGGTCCAAATGACTAGATTTGAACTGTGTATTCAATGTATTTGTGTCTTGAGATATTTGAGATAATCTTTCATACTTGATACCATCGTATGCTCTCAAGTCTAAGATTCGGTCTAGTGCAACTCTACAATACGTACAATAATATGGTAACATTGGCGTACGTATTTAACACTTATCATCATCACTGAACTATTTGTAATTTTTTATATTATGTTCAACAGAAAATTGAAAACATACTTGCAATATTGTGTAGGATGAATTTCAGCACTTTTATTAATATTAATGATGGAAGAAAGTACATCATCAAATTGTGCTTTTTCTACTAAATCCGTCTTATTTAGTACAATAAAATCGGCTAAGGCAACCTGCCTGAAAATGACGACACAAACAAAAACAAGTGTACGTAAGTTTATAAATATGTTTATTCCGAGAGCTTGATGTATAATTTTTTGCTTTCAATTTGAAATACCTCACGGCAGCGCTAAAATATCCTTTTTCTGGTTCCTCTTGCAATTTCTAAAGCGAGAACAAGACGGGAAAATGAAAACAAGTACCTATATACATTTGGTTGATTGTACTAGTAGAAGGTATTTATATGCGTTATGTCGTGTGACCGTCATTACTTGAAGGCCGTACTTGGCATCAATCACAGTTACAATTCCATCCAGATAAATATCGCTTCCAAGTTCTTTATCCAGCCAAAATATGGATGCAATCGGTCCTATAAAATTATTATAATATTTATTACCATTATTATACACAGTACATATCATACAGTTACCATTATTGTGCTCGGGTATCGCTGCAGTCATAAATTCAGATATATATAGTACCTGGATCTGCGAGGCCCGTCGTTTCAACTAGAATGTAATCGAATTTCCCTTTCTTTTCCATAAGATTTTCAATCGCTTTCACACCATTATCTCTATGGGGAAAATAATAGATGATGGCTGTAGTCTACAGCCTGTAGAACTTAAACACATTTCATTACTAATAATTATACGAAATAATGATGATAGAAATGCTTGTAGTACTACTATTCTCACTTGACTGAACAACATAAACATCCGTTTCGTAGTTCAAGCCATTCTTCATACAATTCACCGTCCTTTCCAACAGCCAAACTTTTCTCCATAGCTGTATCTGTGATGAGTTGCAAAAGGATGGAAAAATGATATATACAATACAATGCATCATGGAATAAGCTCTATAATAATATATTTTATATAAGTCTAGCGCATTGTTAAAATGACATGACTCAAAACAAAACACAGAATCCTTTCTTTAATTTACTCACCATTTGAAAACTCATTTAGAATAACTGCAATTTTCTTTTCTGTCTGTTCATGAAGTATAAAATTTAGAAGAGTTGTCTTTCCAGCTCCTAAATATCCTGTCAGAATTGTAACTGGTACTTGTTTCGTAGTTAAATTGTTGCTCGGTACCACCCCGTCAATCTGAACCAACATGGGAATTTCATCGTCTTCTTCCATTGTTAATGTAACTATTCACTTTCAGTTAGTCCGTTTATTATTAAGGAAAATTTTTCCTGGAAAAAGAAAACAAATCATTTGATTAAATTGAATTAAAATTATTTTAGTACTCACGCAAAGTCCCTCAATTTTTTGATTCAAAAACTACAAGGATATAGCATATATAGCCGGGGAAAGTCGCAATAAATAAGTTGAAATGAAAATGAAACGTGCTTGAAAAAAAGGTCCACATGTGAAATTGTGAGAAGTTTTGTTGATTTAATATTCATTTGATTTATAGTTATCTTGTTAAAAAAGTTCAAATGACTGCAATTACATCCTCCGGGGAAGATTCAATCAAAAGGAATTTAGATGTCCAGCCAATTTTAAACATAAATGAAGATTACGCAACTCATTTTGAAATTGAGAAATGTGTAAATTGGATTAATCAGCATAAATTTCAAAGGGTAAAAAACATTTAACATGTAATTATGGATTGTCTTTTGAGGAGTCATCAAAATAATGTGAATTATATATTTAATGTAAATTAAATTTCTCTCAGGTTGCCTTACAAATCCCTGATGATCTACTTCATCTCTCTGTCCCCGTTTACAACGAAATTTGCTCAAAACTTATTGTCTCGTCTTCTGCTATTTACATTTTGGCCGACTCAACTTATGGCAGGTGCGCGTCATTTTGACAAGTTTTAATTACTCAAGGATAATTCCATCAGATTATTATGAAGGATTTGTTGACTATTTATTTATTTTCTCTGTAGTTGTTGTATAGATGAAAAGACTGCTGCACATGGCAATGCAGATGCTCTCATTCATTTTGGTCATTCTTGTGGCTCATCAAGAAAAACTCAACTCCCAGTTCTATATATTCACGTTCGACCTGATATCAATCAAAATCAACTGATTGTTGACTTCCAATCAACTTTTCCAGAAAAAGAAAAGGAAATTGGGATTTTGTTTGATGCGGAGTATGAAGAAATTGCAACGGAAATCACATGCAGTCTCAATCAGCAAGGCTATACAAATATTTCTCTTATAGATGGAAAAATATTGGAAAATTTTGAAGAACCCGTATCAAATGAGAATGAAAAAGTATTGGATTTGAAAATTCCAGCACAAATATTTTATTTGACATCAACAGAACGATCAATTATCAACCGGATTCTTCAAGTTAATCAAAATTTTGCATCCCAGCTACGACTTGAAGAGGAAAATAATTCTGAGCCTGTAATTTCCCCGGAAATAACAATTTACAACCCATCAAAATCTGTACAAATCCAAACACCTTCAATCCATAAACTTTTAATGAAAAGAAATTACTATATAGAAAAAGTTCGTGAAGCGGAAACAATAGGAATTTTAGTGGGGACACTTTCAGTAGATAATTACATTCAAGTTATTCGTCATTTAAAATCCATATTAAAGCAAGCTGGAAAGAAAAGTTATGTTGTGTCTATTGGAGAAATCAGTGCACCAAAATTAGCTAATTTCCCTGATATTAATGCCTTTGTTTTGGTGGCCTGCCCGGAAGCTACTTTGATTGAGAGCAAAGAATTTTATCAAGTTGTTGTAACTCCATGGGAAGTTGAAGTTGCTTTTGGGAGACAAAATGAACATGCCGACTACTTTGTCGACTACCGTGTTTTATTACCAGGTAAATAAACTTCATTTAAGATAAGTACAAAGAATAAATTATCATGCCGTATTATTTTGTTCTGAAACCACTTATATTAATGCTCGTTCCTATATTGCTTGACTATATATGTGTATTTGCAGGTAGCAAGGAGTTCATCCCATTCGAAAAATATTCAGCTAGAGACGGATGTTTGGATGTTTCACTTTTAAATGGGGTGTCCCGAATTGGCTTAAATTGGCAGGGATTGGAAGAATTACCAGCCGATGATACTTTTAAAATTCATGAAGGACAAAGCGGCGTAGCCAGCCATTACACAAGTGAACCGTTAAGCTAATCAAAATATTTGTAAGTTAATTATCAATAAATATGTATTCTTTCAAACTCTCAATTATTATCAATGAGAATTTATCATATGGTTTGGCTCCAATTCAAAATCTGCATTCCAAAGTTTCAAACTGTATGTAGAAAGAATAAATATGCATGTCGAATTAGGGAGAAGAGAAAAAGTAGATGTTTAGTACAAAAAAAACAAAGGTTTTATTGCTGGCAATAACAAGTTTTCAATTTCGTTATAGTGGAAAATTTAATGAAAGCATAAATATAAGGATTTAATCCAACTGAAAAAGAATTAAATTCTTTTTCGTCCACTCCTCTGCACAAAACAACCTTTGAAGGAAACATAACGGATGTCTATTTCACCTTCTTCAAGCTAAAATATAAAAGAGAATGTTATAGTGCATAATGACCATGTATTTAAGTACTTATTGTACTATTTAGGTTAAAAGTGTTACCTCATCAAAGGCGTATAATTCTGCGTAACAACTTGGTGAAATACATTTACGAACACATCTAGTTTTATTAAGTTGAGAAAGGCCAAGACAGGCTGGAGTCTGTTCACATGCCGCTTCCCATTCTCTCCACGCAATTTCCTATATGTATAATTTAATATTTTCTAACTATCAATCATGAATTAATCGAGTTAATAATAATTATTGATCTGTCATAATAAAAGTTAAAAAATATATCTTAAAAAACACACGAAATATATGTATATAGTTAATACATAATTTACTTTACAAAAAACTTTGCTTACATTTTTAGCTGACTCTACATTATCAAATTCTTTGAATTCAAATACGACGTCTTTCTCAGGTCGAATGTTCACTACTAATAAACCCATAAACACTGTCAAAGTTAAACTTGATGAAATTAATAACATCATTTTAAAAGTTGAATTTTTTACTGTAATAATCGAGTACAGTAACAAATTATTGTTATATTTAACGTCATTCAGTGTATAATTGTGTGTATTTACTTTATTCGATTCGACTTTCCGCTCTTACTGGATCGATAAACGCGGGTTTCGGTTCGGGTTCTTGAATGGCAGAGAGAGGATAGATTCGTGAGAACTGTTTACACAAAGCGTCTAGTTAGTGTGAATAACTCTAATTTGGAATAGAGTTACAAATTGAGATACAAAGCGTCATAATCTGTAATTTAAAAAAAAAAGTCAAATTGAGTATCAATCCACCCATACAAACTGCTTACTTATATCGTCGAAGTGAAGCCTCTTTCACCTTCAGTATAACTTATACAACACGTTGCAACGTTCGTCTCCGACTTTGAATGATTTTTATGCAATCCAATTTCCTCTTAGAGTCATGTTATATATGTATATACTTCAAGGCCCCCTCCTTTTCGCCCCCCCCCCGTAACACGGTCAGGACACTAACAGGTTTTTCGGACTAAAGAGACTGGATCTGTAATAACCAGTGACAACAAGAAATTGCAGTCTCTTTAATCCTTTTACTTTTAAAGAAATCGGTATTATGGAAGCGATTCCCTTTTTAGGTGAAACTTTGAGAATTTCTTATATATATACCTTTAGTTATTTTCTACCATGGTGGACTGTCCTTTTCAATGGAAAACTCTGGAATGACGTTCTGCAATCGTTCTCTATCGCAGTGTGTTCTGAATTGTGAAGATAATATACACATAACAGGGTGAGGCGGTGAACCGTAGCAGTACTCGCAGTTTGTAAATACGGGAGGAAAATAACTTAATGCATAATACATCTTACGCTTATATGAGTGTATGTGCGTAGTTTCACACTCCTCGCTCATTTAGTCTACGGGAGAGAATGTTGAGATGCATAATAATTTAGTGAGTGTGTGTGTGACTAGGCCTTGTCCTACCCATGGGTGAGAAAGTATGGTCAGCGCGATTTAGAGGTGGATGGGAGACGCTTGAAGACGACCG
>JAIUND010002195.1:0-24835 GCA_034699125.1 Gisinianus flammeolus | reverse complement strand
GCTCGACATTCAAACACCAATATCTCTTAATCTAGATCGGCGTCTATGACCCGTTTTTGTATCCACTTCTACATATATCTTACATATCGTATAAATTCTATTTTCCTTAAACTCGAATCGTTTCATTATTCTTCTTCTTCTTCAAAACTGACCCGACTATATATAAAAAAATACTCTTCCATATAAAACTTTTGTATTTTTTACCCCAGATTTTGGAAATAATCCCTGTGGTTTCCTAACTTGTTTGTCGTTGAGGAAGGTAGAAAAAGGGCGATGATGAGTGACAAATACGGCATACTTTTGGTCATCTGTCTGTTCTGTACACATGAGACGTGTTTTTTAATTTATTCTCGGCTAAAATTAGATTGTTTTATTGTGATTGAAACTTTTTGGAGACGCATTGTACTTGTCGTAGTAATATAATATAATATGAAGTCAAGATGAAGAGAAGACATGGCATAACCTTTGTTTTCTCTCTTTCTCTCTCTCTCTCCTTACACTTGATTAGATTGTGCTTGAATGAATGAATTCAAGGAATAATGTAGAGAGAGAGAGGTTGATAAAGATCAGGAAGGAGTTACTCATAAACATATGTATGTAGATAGAATTGAGTTTGTTAATATCAGTCAATCAGTGTATGATAAATACAGGTAATTTAATAGTAACATTGTCTTAAAGTATGAACGTGTTCCTAAATCATGACAACTTTTTGATAGTAGTATATCTTTATATCGACAAGAAATCCACTCCTACAAAATACTACCTGCAGGTGTATTTAATTACGACAATACTACGTATCGATTGTAAGTCTGTGACATAATTTTCCGCCACAGAATATACTCAATTGAATAAATGAGATATGAGATTCTGAGAATTTCCCTCCTGTCTCGGTCTCGACTTTTTTTGTTCACGTTCAATACAGAAACGAGAGCTCCTGCAAACAGAGAGACTTTTTGTTGCTTTAGCGAACCATGAAAACAAAAAAACAATTGGGGGGATCTTAATTTATTTCAATTTTCAATCCTAAGTTCACGGTTGATCTGGCAAAAGTTTTTACAGCGTCCAATTTGGTATATGTAGTAAGTATATATTATGTATGACTATAAACCTTTCTTCGTCCTTTCCTTTGTGGAAATCGCGTCATGTGACTGAAAAGTTTGCAAATACAGTGTCAAGTCGATATAGAGACCACAATGGTCCTTTGTGACAATTGAAAGCACTAATGTTTGTGGGCCAACGCAGTATCTCGTCGAATTGTGAACAGATTCTACATACAGTGTAATGCCTGGGTGAGATTTTGCTGTAGCGAAATGTAATTTTAATACGATCGAAACCGTGACAAAATTTGTTAGTGTTTCTCTCTCTTTAGGAAGCTCGTCATATCGAGTTTCTACTGTAGCAAATTGTCATATGTATCTGTATAGTCTTAGTTTTTTTCATCTAATGTTAATCTACCGTTCGATTATGACTCTAAAATTTTGAAAAAGTGCTCATGTTTACTTACAATTTTCGAGAATTTCTAAAAGATTAGAATATAAGTAAATAAAAAAAATCCAAGGCTATATAGGGAACAAAATAATTTCATTTAGAATACAAAGAATGAGGAGAAGAGAATCTTCTCTTTGTTTTTGTTGAGATTTGATTTGAGATATAGATAAGGGATTTTTGATAAAATCATGAAATGATTGAAAGTAGGGAATCTTTTATATATCTTATAATGTATTATGTAAAAAAAACAAGCATGAAACTACTTGAGTTGTAAGCTCATCGTCAGTTGTGTGTAGACTTTCTATCGGAAGAATAGGTTAAAAATAATTCAAGCCGCGTAAAAAAAAAATCCCATTAGAATAGACATTCTATACATTCTACCCTGAAATCATGCTGGTACATGGTGTATTCAGTATTCAGTATTCAGTATTGATCAAGTCATAATATGTCATAACGTATATACACCAAATAAAAAAGTGGAAGTGTTTTTTGATTCTTACCAAGCATCAATTCTGACTCGTAATTTAATTTAAAAACAAAAACCTAGTAATTTCCTTTTCAACTTCTTCTTTCTCACTCTTACTCGTGTAGGTAAATAAAAAGAAAAACATGGAAGAATACGTAACATTTCATTTCATCTGTGCATTCTGCAATAATTTTCTGCATTGAATGAAGAAAGAAGCCTTTCTTGAGCTTGACTTTTCATCCCCAATGAACACAACAAGGAGAGAGAGAGAAACTATCAAAATGAAAATAGACCTCGTCTTCTATTCACAAGAATTACAGCACACAAAAAAATTGGAAATGTATTTTCTTTTTATGAATTCTCGGTTTTTGTCTCATCGTTCATCATACATACATTACATTACATTTACATACATCATCATTTTGTTATTCTTTTCAATTACTTACATCTAGTCAAAGCATAAAGAATTCTCGTATGACACACAAAGATTATATTTTTGATAAACGAAAAACGACGACAGAGTATGTAACAAGAATTTAACAACAACAACGAACAAAAAACGATTTTAGCGAAACAATGACTGACGTTAGTTTGGCCAAGGAAAGGAAGGAGCCTCTATGGTTTACTATTTTTCGATTCGCATTTGCCATTTCACCTTTTCAATCTCTGTGTGTTCGTTTGTTTGTGTGTATGGCTCCTATACACACAGCTACACAGCTCTCTCGCTTCCTATACAATACAGCGAGAGAGAGAGATGCTCAAGATTAGCATTTAAGTATGAAAGAAACTGACTGCGTATACATACACATGTATACATACAGGCAAAAGCTTTTGATGGGAAACGTCTGCACACACACTCTACAACTCGTTTTTAATAATTCCATAATGAATTCACTATTCACCTGCTTATCTTGTTTCAAATAAATCGTAATTAGTTAAATACACACAAAACCCCATAAAGCTCACACGCACAAGCACACATGTCAACGAAGAAAGCCCCAAATTATTACTATTATACAGACAGTATATATCGTAGAAGAAACCTTTTGAGTGATTTTGGCCACAAAACTTGTGATTCGATGAGGAAGTGAAAGATTATTCAAGTTAAACCAAAAACATAATAAAATTTGTTCTCATTAATTGACCTATACATGGTATATATGTATTTAAAAATATTATTCAATATACGTAGAAATTCAATGATATAATTCTCATATTATAGTACATAGCTGACTCTTGTCCACAAAAGTATTTTATTCGTGTATAAAAGAATACGGTACCACATACATAATAATATGCATAAATCTAAATCAATGAATTGTCTAGTGTATACAAAATGTAGATACAAAGGGACTGAGAGAGAGAGAGATAGAAAGAGAGAGAGAGAGAGAGAGAAGACGCCGGATTTGTCCAAACACACACACTCTATTTTCCGTTCATCTTCAGTGCGAATCTTAGCATGTAAGTCTATTCTGTGAGTCAGAGAATGTGAAGCTACAGAGTAAATACACAGGCAAAAGGAGTCGTCGTCGTAATAATAATAATAATGATAATGATGATGATGATCACAATAGTGAATAGTGGATGGTGAATGTGAATATATGAATGCTGTGATGTGATGTCTGTGGATGGATGGATGAAAACTTTCACTTTTCTATTCAGAATGTAGTACATGACCCACCTTTTTTATCGTCACTACTTAAAACTACACACTCACACTCGCCTCGCACACACAGAGCAGCTAACTTACCTACGCCTATGGTATTATCTGTATGTACCTACACACAGTATTTTCCAACTTGTATCAGAACTCACGCTTTTTGCAAATATCGTGTGTGCGTGCATATCGTATATGTCTGCCCGTCTCATCCATGTGTCTGTTCTATCATCTGTATATACGTATATATTATATATTTATATATGGCCAACCAACTCTCATCGTGTATAGTATACAGCAGACGCAGACGATTGATATCTTGTTCTCTTGTTCTCTGCATGTACTACACACACACACACGTCTGTTCTGTTCTATCGAGTGTGTTTATTACCTTTTGATAGGACAGTGTATGGCATAATGAAATATATTATATAATATTTTTGTTATGTCTTCGTCGTGTATATGCATGATATACATCATGTAAATATCGTACATGTAACCATAGCCATAGCCATCCATTTGGGTAAATATGATTCGTGAAACGAAAGGACTTTTAACAGGATGATGAGAACTGCTGAGCCTGATGATCATTTCACGAACAGCATGAAGAAGATTCTCTTTTTTTTTCTTGAAGATGATGAATGTGTCTAAGGATAAAATAAACTTTATTTCTTCTCGACTCTCAACTCTCGACTTTGTGTGAAAAGAAGCAACAAACGCAAGAATGACCCCTTTCACAAATACCAGCATACATACAACAACTAACTAACTGAGTGAGCGAGCGAGCGAGCATAAATATAATGGGAAGAAATACACCTACATCCAACCAATATTCAATTCCTACATGAATGTTAGTTGTCATCGTAGATGGGATTTAAACCAAGTGCAGATACTGAAATTATGATGGAATGCATTCACAGTAACACACTACATCACTACACGCACTCCTATAGGTACAAATAAATTCAAATGCCAAAAGGAAAAGGAAAAGAAGAAGAAGAATATAAACCATAAACCATGTGACTGTACGTTTTTACCTTTCACAAAACTTGTTAAATGCTTGTCAATAGTAAACCTTTAGCTCACAGGAAATTCTTCATCTTATTGAGCTCGCTCAAAATAGTTGATACTCAAAAAATCTTTACGTATATTCGATACATACCTAAAAACTCCTCTCTCCCTCACAACTTTACATTGTCACAATGTAAATTCGCATGCATAATAAATAATTCAGTACAGAGAGAGAGAGATTTGTCATTGACAAAGGTTTTTAAACTTGTGTGTAGTTGTCGTAAGTAGAATACAAATGCATTTTCTCACAAAGGAAGTCACTCTGATCCTGTGCATACGTGGAAAATATAGGTTAAATTTACACAATTATATACTGCCACTATGCTACTGTTTTGCTACTCACTCCACACATACATGCTTACTTACTTACTTACTTATGTACATGTACATACATACATCCATATCCCACATCTTATCTTTACCCATTACAAATGTTGTAACTGAAGGGAAAATATATGCAATGGCGTCTTCATGTCAATTCCTTACCTCAACAAGGTTTTAGTTACACGTACAGATCGATCCCACTCTCAAGTCATTCATGAATTCAATTTGCTCTTCACACAAAACTCCCACGTGAAGCGCATTTACAATATGTATTCGAATCCGAAATCAATAAATGCAAAGAGGAGGATGGGAGGAAACGACAGTAGGATTTAAAATAAATGGACTGTTAAAAAGTCCACCATTCGAATTCAAATGTACGTAAAGATAAACCTTGTTTTGGTTTTGGTTTTGGTTTTTGCCTGAATGTAACTATCAGTATGTGAAACGGGTTCTCTATTTCAGTTGTACATGCACTATTAAGCATGGAAGATAACCGATGGCAAATTGAATTTAACAGTTCGTCCAAACGTAACCTATTGAAATGTATGGAAAATTTGAGCGTGGAAAATATCTATGAAAATTAAAATAAACAAGTGAAAAGAATCCATTGAGTCCATACATATTAAATCCCATAGCTTAGTGCCGCTATATACATACTGAATATGCATTTCTGATGAGAGTAAAATTCAAGTTTTTTACTCGAGTCCACAACAACAACACACAACATTAAAATGTGTAAGTAAATACGCACGTGAATATTATTATTATGTATTTAAAAATATGCGTGAAACAAACAGTTATGATTATTATATCATGTGCTTGTTTGGACTATTCTCGTAATTATGACAAATATATACAATCCATCCATTATAAAACAGTGAATAAGTATATGAAATCATCAAGTGAGGAGTGCAGAAGAATAAGAGCAGAAGTTTGAGCTTGGAATCCAAGCTCATCATCACATCACCAAATCTCACAAACACACACACACACACACACATCGTTTTTGGTCAGGCAAAAAAAAAATCGGCACAAATATTAAACTAAGCATGGCAATTGGGATGATAATGGGATGGAATATGAAAAATATAGGCTAGTGATGTTCAGTAAACCGCGGAGAATAGCAGTCACTTTCTCTTTCCTTCCCATTCATTCATTCATCGTCACCATAACACTAATAATAAGGCACGTATTATCATTATCATGCTATACAGTTGAAAATATTATATAATAATTTTTTCCCCTTCCATCTTTTGTGTGATGTTATTCCACCGAGTACCAGTACAAACTACATAGAGACTAGACAGACATGCAGTAGTCAACTGTAGATACGTCATAAATATGTAGGACGAAAAGTCGAGTAGTCCGTATAATAATCTGTAGAACAGTTTTTAACAGTCCTCACGTTCACTGTCCTTCTCTCGTCCTTTTTTTGTGTATAAAGAACAGCTTTAACTGGCATTCATAATGACGATAATAATAATAATAATGTACATCTATGATCCACTTGTCACTCGTGCTAAAACCCTTTTACTCGCGATACATTGCATTTTGTATTGGCTTCTGACTGCTTCTGCTACATGTTTCAAAAAGTATGATATTCCAAAATCCAAATGGCACAACAAAAAACGTCTTGAGATTACGGAATATTATTCTAGGTTTTTGCTGAGAGAGAGAGAGAGAGACAGACTCCGCTCTGATACTTCCTTTTGTATTCCCACATTCTTACAACGACAACCACACAATGCGATAAATATATAACAGAGTCGCGGTTCTCTAAACGTCTAATTGTATTTCTAATGGCCACGTTTGTTTTCATTAGCTTTGTATGTATGTAGTTGTTCACAATTGAACATTGAAAATATTGCGTGGATAGGTAAAAAAAAGTAGGTGCTCTCCATTTTTTTTGCCAGTTCCCTCCATGTATGTCCTTTATTGTCACGTACGCACTTTTGTGTACGCTGTACGCAGATTTTCCTTCTCTGTATTGTCAGTTTCTCCTACACATTTGCATTTGTAATGGGAAGAGTCCATATTGAAAATGGCAACTTGATTTAACGTGTAAAAATGAATACACTTATTTGTGCATATATATACGCATATGTACATAATTCTAGTTGTAATGGAGAAAAAGGGGACGGAACAGTGAAAGAGCAAGAAGTCTCACATCATTCAATTTCAAATCATTATATGGGACTTTGCCATTTATATACCTGAATACATGGTGTAAGATTAAGATTATGCTACGGTCCGGGAGCACGACAGTTTTAAAATCATCATTTGGGAACTTACGATTCTTAGGACTTCTGGTGTTTGAATCCGTGTACAAAATGAGTGTTTGAGTGTTATCCGATGACCATTATCAATCATATCGAAGAACTAAATATCTATGAATGCATCTCATGGATTCAGCTAATAAAAAGGAATCGTGTGCATATATATCTGTATACACGATAGAGACTCCTCACAATTGTAAAAGGACCTTAAAATATACATATACAATGTCTTCGTTTTACTTATGCAATCCCAGTCATTACACAACATATGCTTACACAAGCAGAGCATTGAACTTTATTTCAATACTTTTGTAGACTACAAATGAAACAGAATCTTTTTTGGTGCGTTCATCAAACACAGAGTGTTTGGGTTTGGTGTACACAGATTTTTGTTAGATTATACATAATTATGTCCATCTTCAGAAGAAATAAAGTATTAGAAATAATCTGAATTTGTTTGCCTTCCTTCCTTGTGTACTTATGTATAGAAGAAACTGAGAATCTGCCGTACTGTATGACGATTCGAAACGAGAATATTTTTTCCTGATGGTGCAATTTTGGCGGTCGGGAACTGATGATATTTTTTAAGAATGACAATAGGAAGATTTGCAAGTTGCAAGTTTACTGCAGAATCTGCTCTATATCTAATTCATACCGCTGGTATTTGATGATGGCATGATATTTATTTTACGATATTACATAGATATTAATCTGTATTCTCAAATAAGAATGAGGGAGAAACAAAAATGCTGATGACTAAAGTAATAAAAATGTGGACTTTGTCGTCTCAAACATATTTTCATTGTAATTTTAATCGTTTTTTTTGTGCTGGCAGTGTCCTTGCAGTATTAATTCAGTATGGAAAATTTTGAAGTTTCTATTTCTGTGTTTAACGTATATAAATTGGAATGAAAACACATAGACAATTATGCTGAGTAAGTGAGAGGCTCTTTGAAAACCGTGTGTTATGAGCTGATGAAGAGAATGTATATAAGGAAAAGGTTGAGAAAATAAATGTTAAAATCAAAATCAAAATCAAATTGTGAGTGCGGAAGATGAAACTTGTTTATATTTCATGAGAGAGAAATAGCAGTTTGATGACATATTGTTTGTGTACGACTTTTGCTCAATTTGAATTTGAGGGACGTGAAAGAGGAAAAGTGACATATCTGTCGAGTGATATGCAAAAAACACACAGCTAATCAACTAACACGATACTTACACAGTCAAACAGTGAAATAGCACACAGTCATTAGGATTTGACTGCATGTGAATATGACTGCATGTGAATATGACAAACGTTTTAAACAGTGTGAAGGATGGTGAAACTTCAACTTGCAACTTGACCCATTAAAACTTTTTCCTGGACTTTGAATGAGGTCAGGTTTGTATTTGCAGAATGTTTTGCCTTGCCGGAATCCCCCATATGTAAAACAAAATAGATCATGTCATCAAAAATCATCGTGGGATATGTGTGACCATTTAAATACTATTGAACATTAAATCAGTGAATGTGTGTGTACATCATAAATTAACAATAAAAAATTTTCTGTTTGTACAGCAAAAAGTTATGAGGGAAATGAAAAACAGTGGCAACAGAGTATATATAGTTAAATAGTGAAGAAAAAATGATGAGTGGAGACTAGTTTAAAAAATAAAAAATGGAAACAATCTGGATGAGTAGTCTAATAATATAATAATATATGAAATGAATGAATGATGTGATCATGAATATATAGTCTGCTGACAACGACGATCACATGAATATAATTGCATAGATAAACGCATTTTTTAACTCTTCCTGTTCCACTTACATTTAGCATTATTGCTAATTAATTACTCAAACTACAACTACAACGTATGAACATGGAACATACAGATATAATGTATTATACAACACGTGAATTCATTTTGTGTCATAATGTTGAATATACTGTACGTACATATGTCTATCAAATAGTCACCGCTTACATAATATAATTTATGGATTGTAGCTAGATTTATTTATTCATTGTTCGACTTTTACAATTAATAGTGTGATTAAGTACTAAAATTAATCTATATGTATATATAGTTTAGCAGTTCATATAGAAATGGAGAGGACTCGAGCAAGCACACACACACACACACATATGTACGTCTCTATTTACATACTAGCTTTTTGTTTTACATGACAAAATACAATATTAGAGAAATTTCCTTGTTCACATTACGGAAATTTATTAACCAGAACTCAAAACCAAAAAACCAATAAATGAACACATCACACTGTCAGAATCAGGTCAAATTAAACCGAGAATTGTTGCAATTAAACTCCAATTTTCTCCATTGAGTAACCTTGTTTTCCCCCAAACCATCATGATGAACAACGTATTTAATCTCCATTGCAAATATGTATGTATTCAGTTTCCATCTTTTTATCTGGTGTAAATATTAATATTGATATTGGGCACGCGTATACATTTTGAGTTTTTAGTCCTCTTTGAAATTTAAAATTCAAATGATTCCCCTTTTTATTAAGTATATTTAGGGAACAAATGACACAATTTGTAATGGGAAACGAAAGCAGATTTGAACTTGAGTTGAAAAACTCGTTTGAACAGTATCTATACGAGCAATTTTCATCATTTTTTAGTTACAGATGTATAGTCTTTTGAATGCAAGTAAAAGTAATTAAATTCGGATCAGTTTTCTCCACTGTCCATCAGCATGTTCAGTACAAAAGGCAACCTTCGAGCTCACTACACCCCTTCAAACGACATAGGAATCTTTTGTTTGAAAGTATCTTATTATGTCAGCTCATTTAACGTTTAGTAATTAAGAAACTCAGCAACAAGATTCCTATAAAGCTGGTTTACTACTGTATGTAGATTATTTAGATCATACTTTTTTTCATACAACTTCTAAAGGAAATCAATGATCCAGTTTTTTTAAGAAGAAAAAATCATTTTGAAATGACAATTCCCATGAAATACAATAGAAGACTTTGGCATGTTTCATAATGATCCGAGAAATTGTGTCATACCAATAAGTCAACTCGTTTTGTTCTTCTTTTCCCTGTGTCCGTCCGGAGAATTATTTCATAATACTTACGCAAGTCATAATACGAAGGAAAAATCCGTCGTGATTCAATTGGAGTCACAGTCACACAAAAGAAACATATCGTATGTGGAAAAGAAAGATCAATGGGAAATTTAAATGACCGTCGAAAGAAAATTGTATCGGGAGACAGGTCAAGTCAATGTAGAGTTTATATAGCTGAAATCGTCATCAGTCATTTCTTGTATCTGATTTTTATTTGACCATTTTCTATAGTCATATATAAAAAGAGAGACAGAGAAAAAAAAGTGACCAGTCTCATCTTATGGAAGCTTTTTAACATATACATAGTGTGCATATGGGTGTTGGCCATATAAATTGGGATTGGTGTCAAACTCCATATCGAAATTGGACAAATGGACATAGAGAAGCAAAAGGGGAAAACAAATTCTATTGGTAATTCACTTGTGGACAGATTGCCTCCGATTTTTGATTGCTCTTTTTAATTTAAAGTGAATTGAACTTGTCTCCCTCTCTTTGTCCACAGTATTTATGCTCATTGTCCACATCTTTCTGCTTGTCCGGTTCACAGGGAAAGTCAGTTGGTGTTGTTATATCTGTATATACGATACAACTCTCGCATTAGTAATTACATGTATACATTTCCCTTTGACTCGGACGACTGGAAGAGTCACTTCCACTTCCACTTTTAGCCTAGCTTACTTATACTCCCCACAATCCTGGACGTACGTACAGGAATCTTCGGAGGGTTGAGCTCCATCAAGAATACATATACACAAGGTTGGTCGTCATCGTCATATATCTATACGATATTTATGTACATATTCCCCGGGCACATTCATTTGATTCACTCGTCATATTTTTTTTGGAAATGCATAAAACTACTGAAGGTAATAAAGAGGGAGAGAGGGCAGATATTTTCTCACATAAACTTCAGCTTGTTATTTATGAGAGATTGCGACAAGGGAAGAACATATTCAGCTTCCCTATTTAAAATCCCATTACTAAATCAAGTTTTCTCTCTCTCTCTCTTCATTTACATTGCTCATTTGAGTAGTGGAGTATTCATTCACACATATATAGGAATTGGGATTTGGGATATGCGTATACGTACAAATGGAATCCCCACGAGTGTGTCTACTGTCTACCTTCAAATTCCACGATGCATAGTCCACAACTCATATCCTATAACGAGACATAAGTCTTATTTATTTACACAGACCAGGAAAAAATTGATACTTTTATTAATATCCTCACACAAAAAAAAACCCTCATAGTTTTTTCAATCCTTCATTTCATTTATTTGTATTAAAATATGATTTTTTTTTTGTTTTCAATCCTTTCCATGTCCTTTGTACTCGACTCTTTTCCTGCCTTGGTAATTCGGATAGTCAATATAAATGTTTGTGTAGGGAGTAAAGGAAAAATCTAGTAAATAGTAAATAGCTTTTCATATGATTTTAATATTTTTCTATTAATAATCAAATATTTCGAAATGAACATCATACTATGTATATTATATGGGAACATTTTCATGGAGCACACAAACAACATGTTTTAATCCTACTAGATTTCTTTACATTCTTCTTATCCAACTATTTTTTATATTTTAAATGAGGAACAGAAAGAAAGACTTGAAATTTTTTGACGTTGGAGCTTGTTGTGTTTTTCCATCCGTACTTACTGACGTAGATGTAGTTAGTTAAGGCTCATTTGAATTTGTTCCCGGATCAATTGTCTTGTCTATTTTCATCTTATTTTCTGCTGTCTGCATTTAGGATTGAACGTACTGAGAGTCTCCAACTATTTACACAGTCAGAAAAAGCAAACTCAATGATAATACAAAGCATGAAGTTCTATATTCTAAATTGTATATTAATATCATTGTGAGAGCTCCATCATTATCTTTATTAAAAAGCTAAAAAACAAAATGCTTGGAATGAAATTTTTTTTACAAAAAAAAAAAAAATCGGCAATTCGTCTAGTTGCTCTGCTTTCGGGTGTTCTGGTTCTAGTTTTCCACTTTTCTCTTCCTCTCTCTCTCTCTCTCTTTCTCTTGTAGCTCATTTCATATCTTTATTTTAGTTGTAGATTCCAACTTATTTCTTTCAATCCATGTCCTCTTTTCCAGTTCTCACTCATTCATATTGTTCGTTCAGCCGCCGACGTTTTTCTCATTTCTCCTCTGTTCATCTAAAGTGTAGATTCTACACACAAAGTACAAGTGAAGAGATGGAACTGACAAGGAGATGAGCAAAATAATGCCGTATTAAATTTTCTATGGAACTCGTTGAAAAACGCCGCTGGTCATTATTTCAAATGAATACAGACACACCACATATGTACATCCATACACATATTGTATACCTACACATAGGTATAATATAGACATGCACTTTGTTTCTCTCTCTCTCTCTCTCTTCCTTCCTCTTGCATTATTAGATTTCAATGCATGTTTCTCGCTCAAAAAGTTCATCAACGAAATGAAATATGTACCAGTATTTCTCCCGTCTTATTCTCGTATTTTATTTAGTCTGTAATGTACTTGCTCGTAAATGGGACACTGGAAATTGTAAATATGTTTCAAAGTGCTTCCTCTCTCTCTTTCTCTTTCTCTCTTTGCATTTACACGAATTTTACAGTGCGCCGGCAATTTTGTTCTCCACTCTTCGTTCGAGTCTTTTTAGTTCCTCACAGGAAAAACGCGTTTGCATTCTATTTATGTATGATGAACTTAAAGTACTAAAATCTTGCATCATTTCGAGATTTTAGGGTCAGCGAGGATTTGCTCTCTATATAATATCATTAGATTCCCCTACATTAATTGTCTGCTTCTTGTTGCACTGAATCAATTTTGTACAGAGTCTATGGTCTATGGTTTAGGATCGTCTTTAAATTTGTACATTTTCCAAATTTTCCGGAATTCCGGAGTGTAAATTGTGGGTAGCTGCTCGTTCACGTTGAAATATTATATGTATGATATAATTATGTACTCATATGATTGAGTCCATTCCGCATAGAGTAATTGAAATGATTGTAGATAGAGACTTTCCCCTCATTCCAAAAAAATTAATAAATTCAAAAGGGAAATGTATGTAAATGGTGAACAAACAAAAAATGGTAATGAGCATTCCGGGTTGTTTCAGCATATATATAATATTTTTACATTATTTTAAGTAAGTATGCAGCATTTTTTTGTTTCCTGTCTGATTCCAGAGAACAAGAGATTTGTTTTTCCTAAAGCTGGATGTACATATATAGGTACATATAAAATAAAATGTCTCTCTCACAAATTTTGTTATTCTGATGAAATTGGAGTTGTCTATTCAAAATCCTATTCTAAATTCAAGTGCAGGGCGCATCAGCATCAGTTCTTTATCATATGATGACTTTCAATTATTTATTTAACATTAGTCCTCTCTTTCTCTTCCTTTTGCACGGTCTGCGTAGAAATATATAGAGCTTACATTTATTCTCAACTTGCCAATGTTTTTATTGCCATTCGAGATAATTAGCATGAGAAATTAGAAACGATCGTATTAAAATAGTTTTGCTGAGATGCCCACTTTAAAAAATTGTAGGGTCATTCGACTTTCGTATATAGTTCATACATACATAGTACATACATAAATACACACATATTATAGAATAACTCAACTAATAAAACATAATAATACGTGATTATTAATAACGCTTGAACTTGAAACAAAAATGTCAAATTGGCTAACTTTAATGCATTTGTGTATCTGAGCATGTTTAAAATGGTACACAGAGAGAATTGCAGCGTTTGAAATTCCTCCAACTATTTTCCATGATGAGATCATTCATAAGGTTTTGGTTTTGGCTCTCCTGTCATTCACTCGAGATCGAGATCCTGTCAATTTTGAATGCGGAAATAAACGCAAAAGAAAAGTACGGTAAAAAAAGATAAAAAGTAAATCAAGTTTGACTTTCAAAGATAATAAATATTTAAAATGTAATAATAATGGAATGGCTGTCTTGATGAGGATTTGTGGGAAAGAAATGGTGCAGATTTTCATTACAAATGTATACTCTATGAATTCTCTCTCGAGTTGTTTGCTGAAAAGGCGAAGGAGGTCAACAAGTAAAACGTTTTCCCTTTCATAGGTCAGAGTGTACTCTTTTCTGTCATCTGTTCTCAATTCTCAATCCTCCATCCACCTACTCAACTCTCATTCTCTCTCTCTCTCTCTCATTCCATTTACATTTCTAATTCCCCATTCCTCTAGCTATTGTTTATGTCATTCAAGTTGGTGTGTTATGTCATGTCATAGCATTGTTGCTTTTTCCTTGTTATTAGTTGTTGGTTGGACTTACACTACTTTTCCCTGTAACCTATCACCTTATCCTTATGCACGTACGTAATACATACTACGTATCTCCACGTCCTACATGAGCTCCCAAACCATCATAAACAAAGCCAAAATCACAAATCTAAATCCCAAGCTCTTTTAGCCCCTAAGCTCATCTATAGTTCTATACATGACACAGCTTGCTTGCTTGCCTGAAAAAGGTGTGTACATATTTGTATACCTATTATGTATTATTATTACCTATAGTATACTCAACACACTATACAGCACAGCTAAATATGTATGTATGTACACGTAACTCATAATACGTAATGGATACACATTTAATATGGAGAGAGACAAACGCAGACACATTCGTAATACGGTAAAGTAAATAGAATAACTATTGGAAAATTATAGAGAATAGGAAGAATAATGACTATGAGATTACGCAAATTTAACTTATACTATTTACTATATGGAAAGGAAAGGAAGACAAAATACTACGCACCTATTCAATATAGGTATATAATATTATATGACAGTCTCTCTCTCTCTCTCTCTCTTTTGTTTTACTTGCACTCTCTATGAAAAACCATTAGAATGCATATATGCCAATCACGAAGAGTGTCTGGTTCACCGTAAACGTGTGTAGTCGAACACACAAACACACACTTTGTCCCATATTCAAAACCATAATATTTTAGGAAAATCCTGCTTTCCACCTCCACCTCAATCTCGTCAATCCACTCATGTTTCTCTCTCTCTCTCTCACTCTCTGTCATTCTCTGCACTTACGATTAACTAGGTATTCTACTCTGATTCTAATAAACAAATGCATCTTAACCACATGTACAATGACAATAACATGGATATGTTTGTTTTATACAGCTCAGCTGTTGGTTTCCAGTCGTCCATATAATATACTCTTACTCTTCATATATAATAATTATGTCACATGCTCATGTGATTCACGCAAAAAAAAACTTGAAATATTGTAGGAACTGCGTCAAACAATAGTAAATGCAGTCATCACCTTTTCTCACTGTACAAATATCCAAATCATTCCTTGCAAATGGATGTGCGTCTACAAATTCGTATTCATGGAAAATAAAATGTGATGTGGCCCAGAAACCTATCTGATTCACAGGACATATTGTATGTATACTTTCTGAGATGGAGAAAATCTAATGGGCGTGATATGCAAACAAAATATATATAGGTTTAAAGGCATTATTCCATTCTGCATTTAGGTAAAAGCGGAAGAAATTTTTATACGGTTGAATTTAATGTGAAAGAGTTGAACAACTAGAATTGAAGTAAAAAAGACATGTGTGTGTGTGTGTGGATTTATATGGGACATTTTAGTTGTATAGAATTACCAGAATTAGAGACATTTTGGATTTATGATATATGTAATATGATGTGGAGGGAGTGCAGAGAGAGATAGAGAGAGAGAGAGAGAGTGAGAGAGAGGAAAGTGGTTAAGGATTTATTGTTATTACGGCTAGGGGTACGGTGTACGAGTAAAGTGTGTGAATGTGAGTGTCAGAGTTACGAAATGTGTAGAGGCTGGCTACATGTACTTGTTGTGTTTGTGTATACATGAAGCATGCAAGTACAAGTACACAGTTATAATATGATATGATGTGATGGGGGATGCACTCTTTTTTAGCAAATACAAATGCCAGAAAGCGCATGTAATATCGCATATGTGGAATATGATCATTATTATTATATAAGAGAATTTGTCCTAGTTTTGCGGGGAAAAAAATTCATTTCCTTGTGCATCTTAATCAGAGGAGAAAATTAGGAATTAGGAATGAGGATTTGGGATATGAGGTCACATGCACTCTTACTCTTGTCCTACCATTAGTTTACCTTATTTCATCATACAAAAGTATGTATACAAAACCCACACACGTGCCCAATAATTATTTTGACTAAACTAATACAACATTTATTTTGTGTGTGTTAATGTCAACTGAATTATTCAAGTTTTAAGTTTTTTTTATATCTGTGTCCCAGTCTACATAGCTACGATCTACGATATCCATTGTACATTATATTTTTACTAATTTTAATTTTACTCTTACTCTCAATTGTTTACGGAAAATGAAAGTGAGCGGTTTAATTTCCTTATGTGGAGGTAAAAGCTGCAAAATTACATTGTTCCCGTGGAGTTTTGAGCTCACACTTGCGAGTCGTCAATACAATGAATTACATAAAACGGTGTGAATTTGTTTACAGGCACTGCCGAAATTAAAAGACGTAAAAATGAGAACCAAAACAAAATTATTGTAATAATTTTTTTATTAGTTGATTTGGAAAAGTAAAAGTATAGGCATTGTTGAATTGTTCTGAGCGTCATTAAAAATAGAATTATGTGTGAATTAAATTAAAGTAAAAATTTACATAATCTCGTTAAATTGTTTTACCTTCTACTTTTGACCATTAAACTCATGCTAAACTCACGACGACGAACGAGAAGGATTGTAAATGAGGAGATTTTACTGTAAAACTGTACTGAATCTTAATGGAAAAAAATATCATGAAATATAAATTTACATCAATTCCCATTTCACCGACATTTGAGGTAGTGAACGTGAGTGAAAAATTACATGACGTGTTTTCCTTTTCGTTTTCATGTTTTTTAGTAGTTATCTAAGAAGGGATTCTCTCTCATCTTCAGTTTCATATGAGCACGAGTAATACAGACAGACCTCATAACTCCAAGAAAATGCTCACCTTTGTTTGTACTCAAGCTCAACAATTTTCACTTTTACTCTCGTTACTTTTGAGTTTGGTCTGTCATGTTGTTGAGTTGACCTCAAATCTGAGAGATGAGATGTGCGAAAAATGAGGTTAACTCGACGATACGATTTCCTTCCGCGGAATTCTCTTCTTTCAATTATACAATGCAATAGTATAATATGTTCATTCCGTGTCATTTGATGTCTATGAGACTTTTGATATCTCCCATTCCCCCCCCCCCCCAGCAGTATATATACTTTCATTATTTCCTCCCTTTTTTTCTCGGCTAACTCATCCACACATTGAATTGAAAATTTGGGCATTTCCACAACAATTATTTAATCTTTCATTGCATCTTCGTCCTCGTCGTCAAAAAAAGAGGGCTAAATGAAATAAGAATTTTAAGCTGAATACTCTCGCCAGACTATAATCAAAAAGGATGAACAAAAAAAAAATCACGATTCTCACAGACTCGAACCATTTAACAGTGGAATAGAACACTTACAATTAGAGAGACCGCGACAAGGGGAAACGACAAGAAGAAGACGAAGAAGAAAAATACAGGAACGGTTCCGTATAAATGTACATTCAAGATTTTTTTACAGCACATGCTACCTACATCAAGATGTGCATGTGATTGTTTGTTTGTTTGTTTTTCTTGTGCCCTTTGTTGTTACGCTACTGCTCGTATATACGCTATTGTTAATTAATATCCCATCTGTATTTAGCATGACAATTAAATAACGAGCGTGCATGTAAGACCTATATAATATATATCGTATTTATTTATTATCCTCGTCAACTTGTTTTTACATTTATCATTTCGCATATTTCTATATGGCAGTTTGTGCAAAAATCGTGGAAGATGCGTACATAGTTTTACAAAAGTTGATTGTTAAGTAGGTCAAATGCTCATGAGCTACGTATAGTCATCAAAAGAAAGGAAGTAATCGAGGAACTAACCTACGTTAAAATAATACTTACGGCCTGCATGTTCAAATGGTACATTCTACTGCCACTACTCTATACGCACTTTCCTTCTCAATTTTTTCATTGACACAAGCACAAGTATGTACAATATGTACTCGTATGTGCATACATGTAGGAAGTGTGTGTAGTGATTCACATTCACATTCAATTTTTATCGTACCGTATCCCAGCGTTGCGGCTACATAATAAAACATCAAAATGACTCTCCATTGAATGCATGCTCGAGTGCATCCTGCAGCTCATATAATAAATGGCCAATATTATTATTATCGTGGTTGGTCTTTGTTTGTGGCACTTTGTGGCATTCCCTTTTTTTTCGCAATGCGGTGATTCTGCCGTATTTTATTTGTATGGCATATGTGACGGGAAATGGATTCTAAATGAGCTCCATCTTATTCAAATGGGAATAAATGTCATACACATTGGGATGCATAAATGTACACGATGAAACACAACTTTAATTAGAATGAAAATTGACAAAAAGGACACATGGAATTCTTATCGTTAGACTGATCAAACGATGGTGATTCGAGGTGCTGAATGAATGAATGAATGAATTTTGACTTTGTGTGAGAATGCATTGAAATAGTAATATCGTAAGAAGTCCTCTTATTATTTTCTCGCTTGCTTGTAATAATGTGAATGTGAATGTACATTGTCAATCTAGACTATTCCATACTGTACGGCTATAGTTAAAATGTAAACGTTGGAGACTCATTCGCCGTCATATAATGACGACTTGGTGGAAGATTCCCAAAATGCACAACAATGAATCCATTCCGTACTCCTAAAGTCTCTTTTTGTGTTGTATTGGATGAGAGGATTTGAGGATTGGTGTGATGATAAGGGGTGGATATCGCACGTGAAGCTTTGTTTAGATGTACTTACATATAGGAAGAGTGTGAGTGAGTGTGTGAACGGTGTGCTTGATACATAATAAGGTCTGTCTATGTCTATGAGGTAATCATTTAATCTTAACCATCACAATATATTTTTTTACCGTCATAACTTTACCGGATGGAAGTGGAAACTAGAGTGAAACCAAGAGTATCCATCCACACACAAACTTGCCTTCTCTCATCGTCGTCGTTCCAATGAAAATGAAAAGGGAACAATCAAAACAAAACACTAATAGGCCCAAGTAGAGCGGAAAACGTCTCAGTCTGCTCTCTCTCTCTCTCTGTTTCCTATATTTCATTTCAATATCTAAAGAAATTCATGATTACGGAGCCGTATTTTAGCATTTGTTCTAAAATGCTCTCGTACATACGGATAAGTGTTTTGTTTTACAGATACATAGCTTTTTATCTGTGTGTCGTCCATCTGTATGGTGAGAAATTTGATGAAGGAGGGAACTAATTGGAGAACAATTTGAAAGACTTGACACTGACTATACAATCGACTCCATATTTTATGGTTATTGTTCCGTGACTAGGATTTTGGATTCCATATGATGATGATGACCCCAATAATTAAAATATGTGTTTAATGCTGTTATGATATAATGATGATGGTAGCTGTGTGTGCTGTATTATGTATATTCTATTCTATATGGTAAAAACAAGGAAATAATTCATTATGCTTGTCTGCAAATTTACGTAATATAAGATAAGCTTACTTGAGCTTCTTCGAATGGAAAAAACATGTCGACATTTCTGGCTGGCTGGGATGGGGGTTGCTTGTCCGTACTCATTGTCATATAGATTCCCTTTGTATATTCTTCCATGTCAACCACATTCCCATTTTGACTGTTAAAGTCCTCAAGTTATTCAGAACAGTTTAGTTGACCACGACATTATCCCCATTTCTCAACTTTTAAGCAGTAATTATTGTCGAATTTTCCAAGTTACAAACGTTCTTATTCATTTAGGGAGGTACATACAGATATTTATGTTTTATGTTTCTCTAGGAATCTTCCTCTTTGGTCAGGAGAGATGTCTATTGATTTTCTATATCATGACCCGTACGTAATTTGGCTGAGAAGCTCAGAGATGTGATGCCGTGATGAAAAATAAACTTGGAGAATCAGAGGAAAATCTTATACATCAATAAATTGGGCTGTGAGGGAATGGAGAAACTTTTTTTAGATGGTGTGTTTTTACAGATATTTCAATTCCAGAATCCAGAATCTCCTCTCATTTCCTTCCGAACGCTGTCCAACTTGTCAAAATCATTTAGTTTTTAAATAGTTGTTGCACGCAATTCAGCATTGTACTTACGTGGAAACTTTTATTGTGTATCAACTGAATACAGTTATATGCACACACACACAAATTTCCCTGGGAGTCTCAGCTAAAACAGAGGTTGCACGTAAAAATACATATAGAAAATGTTTAGGAGACTTACATTTAATTTGTTTGTTAGTTTTAGTTTGTATACAATTCCATATAGCTCAACTTTTAGTATGTGGGCGAAATGATGGTGTGGATCATCCAGAGTTCTATTGTACGATGGCTTGAATATAGTGTCGAATATCAACCGATCACCATAAACACGTGGAAGTGTGAGATGTGTTTTCGCTATTCATTTTTCCATTTCTAATCTCACAACTCACCTCGAACATTATCACATTTGTATTCAACAAGTTTGTTCATCATTATTTCTTGCATCTTTTTTGTATACTGGAGAGTGTGAAAACCATAACCTAGGATTTAGGACAATGAAAGAACCTACAGAACAGAAACGTGATTTGAGAACGTCATCTGGAAGATGTCCTCTCTTTCCCAATTACTTTGTGTAGCTATCTATAATATATATTTTACATCCCCATTATGATTCATTTACTTGGAATCAAGACAAAAAAAATGACCGGTGAGTTTATTGAGAGTTTTTAATCAAATAAATAAGACAAATCTTCGAACTCTGGACTTCAGGTGTGCAAATAAATAAATTTATTGTTGTTGCTTTTACTCCGCTTTTGAAACGCGTTTTTACTCCTTTCCTTCACTCTGTCTTCTGTCTTATCATAATCTGAATTCTATCTACGATACTTACTTACGTAAACTAACATGAGACCATAATAACATGAGTTCACAAGTACACAAGTACAAAAAGCAAAGCCACCGGAGATGAGAAAAGTAGAAGAAATACAAACCCTGAGCGATAAAATCACATCTATGGCCAATAGAGATCCGTGTAAATATTATTCAGTATACAAATCCACAGGCTCAACAAGTGTTACAATTTCCCCCTTTTTTTTCTTCTTTTTTTTTAAAACTGTGACTACTCTCATTTTAAGGATGTTGTATATGACCATTATCAAATGTCTGGGGGTGAACAGGTAGTAAAAAAATGTGTAGTACAGATATTTTGAAACTTGAAATCGGTAACATCGGAGTACATAAGTACATACTGACAAAAATGAAGAAAAATAAGGAACCACAGCGCTAAGTTTTTGATCGTCCTTTTTACCGAGACCCAAAAAAACAACGGACTATAGCTAATAATAATAATAAATAAAGAAAAATGGTACAATTATTATTGACTAAAGAGTTTTGAGAGACATATGAATCTAATAAAAACTATAGAAAATGCAGGTATTTATATATATGGGGAAGAAGAAGAAAAACAGGACATGTTTGATCACTTGGTTTTCCATCATGGGGATTGGATGATGAAATTTAATCTCGGTGGAGTTATCTTTAAGTTAAACTTACGCAAGTTTCTCAATTGCCCTCTCCTTGACAATGTATATTTTTCTCTCTCAATTTATCCGCTCTTTATTTTATTATATCAAAAATACTGACAAAAAAAACACGCCGTACATCATAAAAACAAAAAAAAAAATAGTTTTTTCCCCCATATTATATACATATACAGATAGTTCATGTCTTGTCTTGTGATTAGTTGTCAAATATTTTTGTTCAAAAAATGATAGATGTTTCTACTCAAATGTTGAGAATGTTCATCATCATCTCTCTCGATATTTCCATTGACATATCCACTATATATATATGTAGCGACTACTATTGTTATTTACGTTATTGTCCATTGCATTGTGGATGCCGCGCATCTGTCTCTCCACGTACAAATTCAATTCAATTCACATAAATATGATGATGATATGACACACACACACGAGCACGAGCTTTATGAACGAAATGAATAAAATTGAGTGGGCTTCCCCATTTCCAATTTTTATAAAAATATTTTCTACTTATTTACGTATGCATTTGAATTTGACGTGGAACAACATCAAAAAACTATCAACTATTGTCTTTATATATAAGTATGTTTTATATTTATATATTAAACCTAAAGAAAATTGAGTACAAAATTTGTTTGTGTATACAGTTGTTGTTTTTTTTTCAATACCTATATCGTTATACAGACGCAAATTCTTGGAGAGTTTTTCCATTCCGTGTGTACTGTGTGTGTGTGTGTGTGCTTCCAAAAAAATTTGTATGCGGGGTGCGATGAAGGCAATTCTGAACTGAAAAGAAGAACATCAACATGAATACATGGAATATAATTTCCCTATCCCCCTCTTTCTCTCTCTCTCGCATATTATATGGAGAATTGAAAAATGGAAAAATACAAGGATAGTTTTATATGGGGTGGATTAGCTGAATAACGTGGAGAGATAAAAAGACGATCCATAATAATAATGTCATTACAAAGAATCCTTTAATATATATATATATAGAGAGAGAGAGAGAGAGAAAGAGAGAGATAATATGGAAAAAAGGCATTCGGTTTGTAGCGTGTTGCAAATTCACACGCATATTTCCTATTACATATCCTCCAAACACACACACTCACTCGTACATACTCCAGGAAGCATTTTCAATGAATTTCCCTCGAGTGCTATTCCATATTCCAGTCAACTATGGATAAATATCTGTCCCATATAGTCGTCCTCTCTTTAAAAAAAACAAAATTTCCTTTTTGTTTTTACAATAAAGAAAACATGTTTATTTGTATGTACAACTAAAGAAGATGTATACTCACAGAATTCTTCATGTCAATCATCTAATTGTTATTGCTACTCTGTAACTGTTACGGACTCGAGGCTTTTTACTTGCCCTTTAATCCTGATTCTGTTCCTGTTCCTACCCATATTTTTTTGGACTAATAAAACTACGATATTTATATACGCACATCTGTAACGAGTGCTCAAACGTATTTTTTATACACAAGGTAAATATTTTCCACATAAAATATAAAATATACATATGAAAACTTTCTGGAATCAAAATAGGGAAAAGTGCGCGTTGAGCGTGAACTGATTTTATTTCGTAATACAACCAACGACCAACGACCATTCAACATATTGAAAATAATCTATCGCTCTCACTTTTTCTTCTGTGACGACTGACAGTCACAGACTTTTTTTTGTGAGAAGATAGAGAAAAGGGTAAAAATAGATTGTCATTTCCTAATTGACTGGAGAAAACTAGGTGGAAGCGATAAGAATTATCTTTGAACATTTGAAGAGGGACACATGTATACGTTTTAATTCATCAAAACCGTAACGAGAGTATTGTTTGCCGGAAAGAGTATACTGTTTTCTTATCAACACACGGTATTATTTCGTTGTTAATGCTCACCAATGAGCCTTTGATGATGACGATGATGATGATGATCTTTTATCCATGTTACTTCTTGACTTTATCAATTTTATAAATATATAGATATATGTATATTGGATTTGTCTTGTTTTAGGTGGTTGGTTAAAAATGGAATAGAAATGGGACGTGGGAAATACGGGGGGGGGGGGGGAGAATGTAAGGAATTCCCAGAGCGAGTGAACGACGAGGAACCGGGAAAGCTCTGTGGACTCTCTGTATTATGTATTTGTATTATACAAAAGTAAATAATAGTATCTGTTCAGTTTAACGAGTAAAAGACCAAAGGTCCAGGAAAACTTGGAAATCCAGTTGCTTGTTTCCTGTCGTAGTGTAAATGTTTCCTATTGACATACGTCGTTAATGGGAACGTAATTAAATTAATGGAGAAGAATATACAAAGAGCAATAATATACATAGGATTTAGAATTTGGCAGTTCATTAGTTTGTTTTCCGTAATTGATGATGATTCCGTATACATTCATGCAGCATGCAGTGCAGCCAGCATATCCCAAAATCCGAATACATTTGGTTGAGAACAAAATGTGTAGGTACATATACACATTGAATGACAGAATATCGGAGTTTGATCGCGTGATAGGGGAAATCCGATAAAAAAATCATAGTATTTAGTTCACAAGTGTATAGTGAATTTCAATGATGAAACTTAACGCTAAGTTTTTTTGTGAATTCCCCAAAAAATTTGGTGAATTTTTTTTGTGAAATGTGCTAGGAGTAGTCTACGAGTAGTACATCAGTTTGGTCACCTTGGACAGGATGGGACCAAAATGTAAATGTCCCATTTACATTATAATACATATTGGAACCGGAAGTGACGACTTTGGTCAACATTTGACCCCTATGTTATG
>JAIUND010002194.1:0-24838 GCA_034699125.1 Gisinianus flammeolus | reverse complement strand
AACCCGCCTTCTTTCTTCCTCAGCTCTCTGGGATTCAACCCGCCTTCTTTCTTCCTCAGCTCTCTGGGATTCAACCCACCTTCTTTCTTCCTCAGCTCTCTGGGATTCAACCCGCCTTCTTTCCTCCTCTTTTTGCTCATGTCTTTCACATTCCTCCCGCCTTCGTTGTTCTTCAAACCTCTCCCTTTCCATGCGGGCATTAGCTTCTTCTGCCATTCGTCGAATCGCACGAAATAGATACCGTGTTTTAATTTGAATACACAACTGACCTCTGTCCGCCATTGTGGAATTGATGAAAGTATGAAAGCGCACAAAAACAAAATAACGTCCGCACTGGGCAAACAATAAACAAAGAATGCAGACAATGCTGACGTTCGAACCACTCTGAGTAAAATGCTTTGAACGCAGGTACCTGAGAATAGCCACACCCAAGACAGTCCAGACACTTGTATTCATTTTAACTCCACCACCCTCCTCCCCCTCACCCAAGAGTACTCACAGATTTTAACAAAAATCCTTGCAACGCATTTCAGGAATCCCCATTTCAGATGACACCCCCAAACTTTTCCTAATTCGTTTCTCACAATCTGACAAACCTGACCAAAACTGGACAAACTACGAATTTTCCCCATTCTGACATCAAATTCGGATTCTCTATGAATTTTAACCCTATAGGCGAAGGCAGTAGTGAAATGTTCAAAAAACTGGGTAAACTCTGAATTCGGTGTTTAGAGTTCAAATTTCCCCGAATCTGACCTCAAATTCGGATCCCCGATGAATTTTGACTCCTATAAGTATCAAACTGTCCACTCATACATTTTTGACCTTTTGACCCCGCCCATTTGACCCCACGGTCACCAAAATTATGTGTGGAGACATTGTCATGAATATTCAAAGTTGAAAGTGTCAAAATTTCCAACAAAAGTTTTTGCTCTGGCGGAGATTCGAACCCGCGACCTTTGGTCGAAAAGTGAAACTCCTTAAGCCACTACGCCAGAATTCAGGTTTTTTTAACGTGACCTCAAGGTCACCAAATTTCGTTCCCACCATCTATGACCCAACCCCGGTTTAACCTGAAAAAAAAATGTCTCTATCCCTTGTACTTTGCTCACAATGGCGTGACAAAGAAACGACCAAACAGACAAACACACAAACACACAAACAGACATTGAAGAATATATAGGTAGGAGTGATGTACGTGGGCACGAAATGTGTGCAGCGAAAAAGACGGAGGTAAATTGAAAATTCAATAAGAGTTGCCTGCATAATACATTGACAACTCACATTAGAGAAATTTGTGTATTACATATATTGTATTTATTGTATGCATGCATGTATTGCATTCTCGTTATTATGGTAGTTTTCGTCTCTTGTCTGTACACGTACAAGTTGTTTTAATTTAGATTTTTAATGATTACAAAATCGGGAAAAATGTCATTCGGGTTTAAAGTTTTTCGGGATTAAAAATTGGTGATTATAGTATTCGGGATTAAAAATTCGGGATTATTGGACGCACCGCTATTTCACACGAGGTGAACACATTGATCAAGGCATTGATTTTGGGAAAACTGTAAAACATAAAAAGAATTCCAATTATTCAATCAATCATTTACTTTTCATTTAAATGTTAGGAATTTTGTTTGGAAATGGAAAATATCTTCTTACGATTTAAACTCGCATTTTTCACAATGCGTTTTTGGGATTTCGCAACTTCCGTCTTCTTCACATGGTTTCGGAGCGGTCGTCGTTGTTGTGGTCTTTTCCGTGCATCCATTATCATTATTTCTGCCACAACCTGAAGGTCTCTTCGGTTTAGATTTGGGTCGAGCTGTCCTAGACTCGCAACCTTGTTCCGAACCACACGAAGATCGAGGACGACTTGTCGTCTTTGTTCGCATTGTCCCAATTCCACATTCATTATCCGATCCACAACCCGATTTCGGATTTTCTGTGGGTCTCTCTCTTGGTTAGAGACTCGTAATAATCCAATCTTAGCCGATGAAAGACTTGGAGATACCCTCAAGTATTTCTCCAACAGTATGGGTGAACTTCGTCTCTATGACAATTTGTTATTTGGACCGGCTGACACTTAGAATTCCAAAGAATTGATCCCAGGTCTCTGCCCGAAATTGAGTGGCGCGTCATTCAAATCGAATCACAGCAGACTACTGAATTTGGATCTGTCAGTAAATGAGATTGAGAATAAACGAATATACTTTTCTCATTGATCTGGACACCACACTGGAGGATCGTGTCCTTTGTCTGGATCTGTCCAAACATAGGAAATTGAGTGAGGCCAACTTCCATCGAAAGTCCGGTCTGGATCGGAACCAGGAAATGATAAAATTGAATTTGAATTCCAATGGATTTACAACTCTTCCAGAAGAGATTTTTGCCCCCTTTCTAGAGGTTCATTCGGTGAATTCCCTGAGTGTGGTGGGTAACCAGCTGGGAAGGTCAAATGGTTGAAGGCGAGACGGGCGGAATTGGAGGCTTTTGTTTCGAATGCTAATTGTTAAATGGCCCTGGCTTTCATAGTTTTCAACTCCACTTTCATCAATTGAGAAAATTGCATAAGACTTTGACCACGAAACAATAAGTAAATTAATGTAATGTAGAATCAAACAGCAACTTTACATAGCAATTTTAGCCTGAGTGAGCACACTCCGCCACCGTCCAACTCCACTTTACATAGCGGGCTTCGTCTCTTTTTTCAAGGATTGTAATACTAACAATAAGTAAGTAAACGTACATAGGGCGGAGTGTGCTCACTCAGGCTATAATTGCTATGTAAAGTTGCTGTTTGATAGGACAGTAGTGATGCAGAAAAAATGATTTATTTAATAATTCAATCCTTTCATTTCATTTATTATTGTCAGAGGGAAATGAAGAAGAAGACTCAATTTTCCTAGTTTAAAGAATGTTGAGAGGGATTGTAAAAATTTTGTGAAATAAAGAACCGGTCCATGATCCCAACGAAGGGAAATTTTTTCAAGATCCTCCTGTCCCGTATGTTCTCTGAAAGGATAGAATCTACGAATAATCCGAAATCGGTTTCTTCCCTTTCAAATGACACCACATCCAACTTTGTAGATACCTTCATTCGTTTTTTAGCTACAGTGAAAAGAATTTGGTGGGTCACTTTTGCCACCGTCTCTTCTAAAAGTTTGGTAAGAAATAAAGGTACCGTTATCAACGCTTGTGTAAAATTCTTACGCCTAGATTCTATCATTTCAATTTCTATTCATGTGATGTCCTCTGTTACTGGGAAACATTTGACATAGGAAGGTTAATACGAAAATCTCCTTTGCATAAAGATGTAAAATCTGTCTGCTCCGAGGTGTGGGTGTAGGGAAATGTGTAAGTATCTATGTAAATCACATTACACACACAAAATATTCAGCGAATAAATTAAATCCCTTTCACAAACTATAGACAAAGCAGAAAGTGTCTGCGAAAAATAAATGTCTTAAATGCAAAATCTGTCCTATTTTAATTGCAAATCACAGAAAATTAATTAAATTCCAAGAGTGAACGTCCGGTAGACGAACTTTGGAAATTCTGATTAGTGACAAGAAAGGAAATCTGTTCCAAATCACAGTGTTTATGTACATTCATGCATTCATTCTGTGTAGATTTGAGCATTTGAATAATTTGATTATTTTTCCTGGGTTTAAAGCGCTTTTTAAAATTATATAAAATTAACGAATCAGATGATAAATTACTAATGAAATTAACTTCGATTTTCCGACGGCAAAATCAATTAAAATGTAAAATGAAGTGTGAATGGCTCAAGTGTGGGTAAATAAAAAATACGTATGTAAATACATTGTACGTCGTGTGTCACACGGAAATGCACATAACAAAAGTTAGAACGACGGAAAGAGTAATTAATTGTCGTAGCTTTACACTAAACTTTATAAAATATTTATTCGTCTTTTAATTCATTTCATTTACATTGTAAAACGAATGACAGAAATATTTATGTCAATGACAAATTTTTATATGATGATGAGACAGTCGGTCGATAAAATTGTAAAAATCCACATCACACTAATTTTGTGTAGGTAATTTTGTCATTGTCACAAAGTCACCCGGGAATTAAACTCGTGTCAAATTGTGATGACTGGAGGAAGGACGAAAGTCCGGGAAAATTAACAATCTGAATTAACATTGGAATTTGTTGAAATTTTATGCCCAGCTCCCCCGTCATTCGGATTCGGATTTAATTTGTCCAATTCGATTCTGAATGTTGGCAGCTGCTAGAGCTTGTTCACGAATTTTCCGTCGTTGATGATATTCTCGTATGGAACTATTGTATTTAAGTCGACCCTCTGCACTATGTGTCCGCCGACAATGACTCTGCCACATTTAATTAATAATTAAACTTCATTTCTACATCAATTTAATAGTCAAAATTTCAAATGTATAAATGGGCTCACCCCGAGAGTACTAGCGGTTTTAAATCCTATCAAATCGAATAAATAAAAATTATTGAACTTTATTTCTACATATCAATTTAATTTCAAATCACACATTTAAAATATAAATGAGCTCACCTTTTCCACATTCGTCACAAATGAAATTCCTAACTTCACTGTGTGCAAATTAGACGTGATGTTTGAATGACTCTTTGTGCAGGAAGCCTGTGATAATTTGCAAATCTAATCAATTTCAATCGTCTAAACTAGATGGTTTCATCAATAAATATCAGTTAAAATTTGACATTGTAATTTTTAATCTAATTTTACCTGTTCCACATTGCTCACAGACCAATGAAAATCCCACGTCGTGATATTTTTTACGATGATAGATGAGAGCAAAATTGGTGACATTACATTCGGGACAAACGTGAGGTTTTTGATGTTCATCATTCTTTGCTCGTCGTTCAGCCTTTTCTTTTTCCCCTTGGATGCGAAGTGTTTCGCGATATTTTTTAGCTCCTTCCTCCGTGTGCATTCTGAGCCGATGAGCATAAAGACCTATTGCATTTTTGAACCATTTGAGACATTCGGTGCATTGCGAGCGTTCAAATTCTTCGGGGGTGTGCAACAGCCGGATGTGCCTTTTCAGATTTGATGGATTGGATGTGTGGAAGGAGCAACCATCGCCAGTATGAGGACATTTCAATTCAACTCCATGGCCGACGACCATATGTGACTTCAGATTACGTTCAGTTGTAAATTTTTTGCTACATTCTTGACATTGATGCCATGGTAACGTCTCACCTGGTCTCAGTTTGGCACATTTTGTTTTGTGATGGGTCAGATCAGACTTGGTTGTACACACTCTGGAACATTCCTCACAAATTAAATCTCCTTCATGACCATGAACTGTCTGTGTGTGTGTAAAACATTCTGCTTGTGTTGGAAAGTCTTCGGGACAGAACCAACAGGGATTCGGTGATTTGACTTTTCGTTTGCAATAATTCTTGTGCAACTGCTTCTCTTGATGTATTCTGTTTTTGACTTCCGGGTCCAATTCCCGGGACATTTTTACTGGTCTCTTCTGGGTTTGAGATCTCAATTTGTTTGCTCTCTCTCGCTCCGGTTTCTTCTCTTTCTTTTTCTCGTTTTGTTTCGGTTTAACTTTTGAGCGAGGATGCTGTCCATGTCGAACGCTTTTTCTTGCTCGAGTTGCTCCATTTGATTGTTCAGATTCAGATTTAAGATCCACTGGAATTTAAATAAAACCATTTAAAATCATATTGGAAAGTTTGTAGAAACTAGTTTCCAATTTTGACCACGAAACGATTGCGAAATTGAACGAGACTTTTGAGACACGTAATTCTCGTCTCAAAACTACCTTCCCATTATCACATTGTTTTCAAGGTAAAAATTGGACCTTACTTTTAATGATTGGTTTGAAAAATAACAACAACAGTGGAAGATGGCAAATAAATATTTGAGAGGGCTAAAAATTCCTACCCGTTTCAATCTGATGTAGAGGAATCGTCATTGGACGTTTGGAAATGGATCGGGTCAATTGCATATTTGTGATGGGGTCATCTTCAAGTCGTTTGAGTCGGACCCATGGCCCAGGTCCAATATTAATTGACTTGGAAGATGATTGAACTTGTGTTTGATTTAATCGGGATTCAGCCGGAACAGAAGAAGCATTTAAATCATCATTTTGATTTGTTGAGTCGTCGTATGATGGTGAATTTATTTCAGCATCAGAGAAATACATGTCGGATTCCTCTGGATTCTCATCTTCCATTCCGTCATTTTCATTCCCTCCATTAAAATTAGAATTAAAATTCGGTTGGACTAGTAACTTTAATTCTCTTTCATTGTTTTTGTTGAGGTCGACGTCAAATTGTTGAATAGCACGTGTCAAAATATAGTTGATGGATCGAAGACGATTGAAGGCTGTAAAGAATGTGTGAAGGTGAGTCAACATACAAGCACACTCTGCACACAAAGACCAATGGGAACCGGAAATCTCAATCCCAATTGCATTTACTTTATAGATGGATGATACTGCACTGTAAATATCCAATTTTATATCTGAATTAATAAAATGATGTGGAATTTTCTCCGAGTCGAATTCTTTACAACAATTTGTACAATTTGACTCAAAGAAATTGTGTGTAGTTTTCATCTCCATCTCATAGTCCATCATCATGATTTCTTCAGCCCGTCTGTCATCTGTATCATTAAAAAATATAAAACAAAATAAACTATTGTAATCAGATGAAAACTATGTAATTTATACGGGACAATCCAAAATTAAATGTCAAATATTGTGAAGGAATATTTGTGTGTGTACACACTTTCGCATGCACACACGTGTTCGTTTCTAACCTGCCAACAATGTCTCCGTTTTTATTTTTCCTCGTCCCAAATTCGAGTGTAAACAAGTAGACAAATTGTTGTTGAATTTATCGGTTAATTACTTGTTGAAGTAGAATTAATTAAAATGTGAACGTATAAAAATTAAAAGTCGACAGCTGAGATTTTCGTGTAGATTTAAAATTGAAGGTTTTGAGACAGCGCAGTATTTACACTTACTTTTGCAATTTGTTCGGTTGAACCTTGGAATGGAATTAAACTCGTAGTAAATAATTTGGAGTTGAATGATTTCAATACAAACAGAAATGAAATTGGTAGAAACTTTTGCATTTATTTTGTGCGTTTTTATCACAGAATCTCAATTTCAATTGACAATTAAAATGTCAATTGGGTAAGTTTTAAAGATTTTGTGTTTTAAAGATGCGTTTCTCGTATTCATCCACAGCCTTCAATTTCTCTTTCCACTTCGACTCGACAATCGTCATTGCGAATTCCTTTTTTCTCGTTTCTGTTCAAATTGTCTTTGCCATCGCCACCGATTCTTTCCATTCCAAATTCGCAATTTTGATCGAGTCGCTCTATTTTGCATTAGCCGAATCCAGCGAGTCTGTTCGGCGACTGTATTTCGCATCAGCAACCTTCATCGCTTTGTCGTAGTTGGAATCAGCTAAATCTTTGGCTGATTTGAATTGTGAGAGAGCCAACTCCCGGGCAGTTTGATAGTCACCATCCGCTAAACAATTATTGAGCTCCGCATTTGAATCGGCCAGTCCGTTTCGGAAGAATTAAAAAAAAATCAAAAATTGCTGAATGTGTCTCCGGGCGTGATAAGAGCAAAGATAAGAAAAGTCCAGATTCAAAAAAGGATAAAGCAAAGAAACATATGAAAAGGCAAAAACCAATCGACAACTTTAACAATTAAAATTACGGATCCGAGCAGATACATTGGAATTTTTCACGAATTTTTCTATTGTCCATTTTCATCAATTAAAATATTATAATTTTTCGAGCAGAACGATTCCTTACTCAAATAATTTGTAAATGCTTGGACAATTTATTATTAAAACAGCCATTTGTTTAATATAAATAGAAAATAGAGTTGGTTTGAATCTATCTGACCCAGCGGGGAAACTTCTACCTATACCCCTGGTAGTGGATTTGAGTCACTCGACTGTAAAATTGTAAACGTGCTGTAAAATTGTGTAAAGCTGTAAATTAGTATTTGGGTGTTTTTGACCTCGGTGAGCAATAATATGAGCTCGAATATTTTTTACTTTACCTTTAAAAAATTATCAGAGGTGAATGAAGTGGGAGACAGATCATTTAGTGTGACCAAAAGGTCAAATATCAAAAATCACCAAATGGTTTAGTGTAAAAAGCAAAAATATAGTCAAGTCGCTTCACAAATGTTGTTCAGCACAATTAAATAATTAACAGGAATTCATAACATAACTTAAATGCACAACAATTAAATTAAATTATTATTATGGCATACTTCAGCCTCGACTTTTAGAGATTATTTTCACTTTTTGACTTACCATTGCCACATGGCCAAGTCAAAAAAGTTAATGATGACGCCCCTTTGGCGGAGAAGGAAATGGGCTTGAGCGAGCACTTTGCCCATGTTTTTGTACGATGGATCCTCATCTTGCTTTCCAAATGACGGATGATGAACCAAAATGACTCTCTCTCGATTCCCATTCCATCTCGACTCCTGCTCCCTCTATACATACGAAAAAATAAACAAAAATCACACGACCATTAATACAATTCTCTAAATTTCCAAATGGGAAAAGGCGTGTCAGTAATATTATTGAAATAATAATAATAAATTGTTCACCGTTCCAAGTCCATCCGAGCCATGATAGAGAATGTCTCTCACAGGCTTTCCAGCTATCATGAAGATCGTGTCCTCGTTTCTGTCATAACAGAAATTTACAATTCGTTTCATGATCGGATTCCATGAATAATGAGTTGGGCTGCGAGTCCTGGATTTTGATCCAATTGCGTTGACCATCACCACACCTTCAATAGAAATTAAAATATTTAACAATTATTGAAAATAAAATAAAATGTAAAATAAATAATAATATAAAATGTAAAGTTTGATTATTTTATAAAATTGATTATTATAACTCACCTTGGTCGAACCAGCCTTTGAAACTATAGTTGCGATTCACGGGCCAACGGAGATGACCAAATCTTTCAGCCATCAACTCAAAGATTTTAATTGCACTGTTGCTAACTCCCCCCGAAGGATGAAAGGCATGACCTGAGCCTTGAACATCATTGGACGGTGTGTGGCCGACTATAATCATCCTTACATTATTGTAAGGAACAGTCCATGTCCATTCCCACAAATTATTGAGATTTGGATTCCCCGTCCACGTCCAACGGCTATCACAGCAGCCTTTTAAATCATTATCCAACTACACACAAAAAAACCACAGGTAATTATTACATATGAATATAAAATTTACATATTATCCTCATTAGGTAAAATATAAAACTCACCTTTTGAAAATCATACTGCAATGCATAGTCATCATTGTCGTACGCTTTTCGAATGGCCCACTTCCATGAAGGCTCGATTGAATTTGTATCAAGTACAGAATATCTCTGATCCATTTTACTTTATTTTCTAACTATCGGAATCTATTTACACATGAACAAAAAACGAAAACAAAAACATAGAAACAATATGAAGTAAGGGAAAATGTAAAAACGAAAGTATGCAACAGTGTCGACTCTATCAAGTCTGTCTTGAATGCGTGTTTTATTAGGATGAGAGATTGTGTATTGGTTGGCAGTGTGTGTGTGTGTGGTGATCTCATCGTTTCATTCTGAGTACGTGAGGGAATTTGTTGGTCTTCCATATTCCAGTCCGACTACCGAGTCGTAACAAGGAAAAATCGTCATCATAATGTCCATGCTCTAATTTGTATGTTCAATGTGAAAATGTGATTTCAAGTCCTGTGTAATTGTGAATGTATGTGTGTACATACATTCTAATTTATAATGAATAATTCTAAAATGATTTTGTACAATTAAAAATTAAAACTATTGTCCAGTTCCCATGGTTGTCCGTTGTGGCTGGAGCATATATTATAAAAAATTACCAATACCAAGAAAATACAAATAAAATAATTATAAATATCCTTACCACAGTCATCAAGGCTGGAAAAGCACACATCCAGAATTTTAACTACAGTGAAAATGGAGTAGAAAATCAATGCCGTCGTACAAATGGAAGAGTGGAAAGAGAGCGTCTAAAAATCGTCGTTGTGTCGTTTTCTTGTGACAGACAAAAGAGAACGAAAATGTCCTCTTTGCATAAATGTAAAATCTGTCTGCTCAGCGGTAGCTATAAGTCAACTGCCTCAACACGACTGTTCCAATTCGATAAAGACGTTCATACGAAAATGGGACTTTACTAACGACCACAAAGCAAAACTTGGGGTACATGCATTTTTCTGCGACTCTCCACTTTCAACCATCTCAAGCATAGATATTTAAGTAGATTATAAGAAAAAATAAAATGGACAACACAAAGAACGAGGGAGCATGTAAATAAAAAGTAAATACAGTTACACTTAATTCCAAGGCAATTTACATGGAGTCTGTGATGAGTGGGAAGAGTTTTACTAAATTACCTACCCTAAAACTTGAATTAGACGCCTACTCCCAAATACGAGCCTACCTTGAATAAGCGCCTATGTACGGCAATGTAAGCGCCTATTTACGCTAATGTAAGCAAATGGGCAATTTAATTAAGCGCCTCCCCAAAATTTTAAAAAATGTCAATAAGCGCCTAGGCGCTTAATTCAAGTTAGTTTTAGGGTATATCAAATTGCTTGGCAATTTGTCATTTGTCATAGTCATCACCAAAACAAAGGATGAAAGTTTTAAACTATTTTCAAAGCCGAGTTAAAGTGATTCAAATGACAATGACGAAACTCAATCGGTTGCATTCCTTTTTCTATATTTTAATCTTTCACGTAATCAAAATTGATATTTCACAAAAAAAATTTATTGGTTGTCATGGAGAATTTCTCAGTTTTCAAAATGGACTGACTTTACCAATCGTCGTACTTGAGTCCGGCGAAGAAATTACCTGGAGACGGCATTACCTAAAAAGTCCACTTTCCCAATCGTTTGTCCCCAATCCGGTGAGTAAATATCCGTACAAATAACATTTTGCCCTGAAAAATCCACTCGCCCAAAAGTTTGACATGTTGGCGATGTTGGCAACGAAATATTTGTAATCGAGACAAACTTCCCTGCTACATTTTCATTTACTGTCCTTGAAGCGGCCCCAATACAATTATCCGTGACAAGATTGTACCCTGTCCCCGACGAGAGAACAAGAGAACCAAAGGTCACGTCCGGCTTAGTTGGCTGGATTGGTCCACAAGTCCAATTTGAAGACATATGATCAGAGTCCACAAGGACAGTGTGACCCCCGGATCCAGTCCCTCTCCACGTCTTGTTGACCAGAATAAACTCGCCACCACTCCCATGACCAAGAACGGCTTCATGTGATGGAAAAATTGAGCCCACTCCTAATGGCACATTCAGATCTCGCGAGCAAAGTTGAAGTCCCGTCACCTATCAAACCAGCTCAATTTTAAGTTTTTTACGTGGAAGAAAGGAAAGTTGGAAAGGAGAGAGAGGAGCGTACGTTGGTATTGTAGAGATTGGACAGTCCAGACTGCGTCCCAATGTCAAAGGGTAAATTGCTCCCGCTTCCAGTACCGAACGACCAGCTTATTTTTTCGATAGGATGGAAAATTGCAGTAATAGTCAATACGAGAAGAGAATTCAAACTGGATGGAGTTTGTGGCATTTATTATCCATCGTTATTTGCCATACATATCGTAATACAGTGGATATCAGAACATTCATAAAATAAAAGAGACAGGAACTGTGGCGTCGTCCCGTCGTTTATTGAACTCGTTTTTATCTTCAATTTATCTTTGTCATTCGCTTCGTGCCTGTTTATTCATTGTTTTCGTCCACTTTACGATCTGATGATAACTTGCATAACAATTTGCAAAACGATTCAAAATCGTTTACAAGTTCCCATCGTTTGGTCAACGTTTTAATAATGATATTTTGTTTGTTAATGTGAGTAAAGTTTAATCTTTAAATTGATTGAGTCTCAATTTTCGTTTTATTGATGGAAGATTCTGATGAATTTTTCCATTGTCCTTTCTCCCAGATTAAAATATTGTAATCTTTTGAGAAGAACAATTCTTTACTCAAATTTGTGAATGTTTGGACATTTTATTATTAAAACAGTTTAATAAAAATATAAAATACGCATAGTTGACAGTTTTAACAACGTTTTTACCGTTTTTGCCGTAAAAAAGCTCGGTTTAAAATTAAAAATTGGGAACATTTTGCGGGTCGTTCTAGATGCGCTGCCATGCGAATTCTATTTCACACGATGTGAACACATTGATGAAGGCATTGAGAATAATTTTGGGAAAACTGTAAAACATAAAAAGAATTCCAATTATTCAATCAATCATTTACTTTTCATTTAAATGTTAGGAATTTCATATGGAAATTATAAAAATCTTTTTACGATTTTAACTCACATTTTTCACAATGCGTTTTTTGGGATTTCGCAACTTCCGTCTTCTTCACATGGTTTCGGATTGGTCGTCGTTGTTGTTGTCGTAGTGGTTGTTGTCGTCTTTTCCCCTCATCCATTATCATTATTTCTGCCACAACCTGAAGGTCTCTTCGGTTTAGATTTGGGTCGAGCTGTTCTAGACTCGCAACCTTGTTCCGAACCACACGAAGATCGAGGACGACTTGTCGTCTTTGGTCGCATTGTCCCAATTCCACATTCATTATCCGATCCACAACCGGATTTCGGTTTTTCCGTGGGTCTCTCTCTTGGTTTTGAGGGTCGTCCACAACTTTCATCTTTACTTCCACAAGGATTTGCTGGAGCAGTTGGACGTGGACGTCTGGAGCCGGATCCAGAATTCCCTTCACAACCTGAATTTCCAGTGCCACAAGATGGTTTTGATTTTGGCGTCGGTTTCGGTTTTGGTTTCGAATCACAATCACTTCCACATGGTTTTGGACCTGGACGTGGACCCAATGAAGGTCGAGAACTTCCACGATTATTCCTATTACAATCGCTACCCCCCACAATCTGATTCATCCTGTTCCGGTTCGCTATTATTTTTACTCTCGCTACCATCATTACGTGAGCACCCACCGGAACCGGGTTTTTCCTCACAATCTTCATCTGATGCGGGTGGTGGCGGGGAATTCTGACGGAAATTGAATATTCGATCTGGGCTTACATCCGTACTGTATTGAGTTTGAATATCTGCGAATTCCGTTTCAGAAGTCATCAGTTTTTCTATTCTTTGTCGCGGGTATTTCAGCTTCTGGAATGAAATCTCTTACATTTTCACAACTCCCAGCAATCTTTTCATCACAAGATGGTACAGAGTCTTCAGATCCTAATTGTTCTCTTTCCCTTTTCCTCTCCAATTGTTCACCCGGTGGAGAAGACTCTTCAGATGAATATTGTTGTTGTTGTTGATTTTCCGATGGGCTCGGGATATGTCCAAATTCAATTGGACAATTTGGACATGGTCTGACACTGCCAAATTCACAGCCGCCATTATCTTGCGTACAGCCACCTTTTGTGTTTTGTTTTTTGGTAATTTTTGACATTGGCTATCAATACATTGGAAACCAGGTTCACATTTGACATGTAAACCTTTATCAGCACCACAAACACCATCCTGTTCTTGCTTACACACACCATTTGAAGTGACAAAGAGTGAACCAAAGTCTTGACGAGCATAGCCAAATAATTCTCAAATACATTTTGAACCATCACATTTAAAATACGCGGACACGTCAGAACCTTCCGGCTGGAATTTACAGTCAAAATAATTTTTACATTGTCGATTGAAACCCGATAGAATTGATGCAGATGTCGAGGATACTTCATCGTCTCCATCACAACGAGTTTTACCATTTTTAGACTTCGGAAGACAACCTCTTCGTTGCTCTCGTTGTCTTTGTGGGAATGAACTACTCAGATTTACAAAGATGAAGATTAACACGATTATGAAAACCGAAACCGAAACCTTCATTTTCTTCTCGTTTTACTTTTAAAAACGCGTCTTCAGAGTTGTGTTTTTAAAATGTCAGTGTAAAAATGACAATTCTCGAATTTCAATCTGTTCGCTTGTTTTTTAAATGAACATTTTAAATTAAGTTAAAATCAAAACAAAGTAACAACAGCAACTTACTTATTTACGTGATGACTAAATTAAACTAAATTGGAATTTCTGTCTGTCTTTCAGACGTTTTCTGGAGAGAATGAATCAATTTTGATTTTGTTACATGTGCAGATTTTATTTTTTTTCAAAAATAATCACTGGTGAATTTTTCCATGTGAAATTTTGCTCTTTAATAATAAACAAAATTAGTAATTTCAGATTTATTATTACGTTCAAATAATAAAGATTTCTTTTGTGTCGTAATTTCGTTTTTTTTATTGTATTTATGAGTGGAAATATCGGAGAAGGCAAACATCAGTTGGAGAATTGAATATATTTAATTACGTTTTTGTGCATCGTTATATTTGTCTAATGATGGGAAAATTAAATGTTTTTCATATCATTTGATGTGCAGATCTCAAGTGATAAAAACATTTTTATGTACATATATTAAAATATTATGTGGGCGATCTGAAAGATGATAGATCTTTATCATCTTGTTATTTTTCCTAATGTTTTCTAGTATTAAACTGATTTATTTCGTTGTTTTGTTGCGTCGCTATCTTTACTATTTTTCTGGAAATTAAATGCACATTAATATTTTAATTCTGTGTGTACTTTCACGAGTATTCTGGACATGCTGGAGACAAAACGTTGCGAAAAATATGTAAATATAATGCATTCAAAGTCAATGCAATAGTAAAATACAGGAAGAGTCTGTACGCGGCCTTCAAAGTTCATTCTCACTCTGTAGTTGTTTGGTGAATGTTTTTGTGTGTATTCACGAAGAGTAATAAAGAAAGAGGAAAAAAGGGGAGAAAATTCACTCCGTTAAGTCTTTGATATTCGATGTAAACCCCACATCATCATGATTTCCCCTTTCCATTCCCTCCCCTCGCAATGGATTTATTCCATGCCCAAACACACACACGTAGAAAATATGTAAGTATGTAGCTGGTAGTTTTCAAATCCAGCTGTGTAGCGACTCATCGCTCTCTGCTCACACAAATATATTTTCCCATTTCATTTCATTTTAGTTTCAAATATTAAACGTAGTTGAATCTGTACAATTCACATGTAAAATCCTGCGATAATTTAGTGCAGTTTTCTTTTAATTTCCGTTGTTTGTACCTACAATTTACGTATGTAAATTGTAGAATATTCCAAATTTCTGAAACGAATCATGTGACTTTTATTCATATGAAACGCCGGTCGGCTCCTTTTTCCTTGCTCTCTTCTTTTCTTGTTGCCTATTTGTGTCGGCGGACTCTCTAAAAGCTTCAACATTTGTGTTGGTTTTCAACGTCAACGTTGTGTAAGGTTTTTTCACAATTACGATTTAGATAATTTGCTATATAAATTAAAGAAATTGAATTCTCGATCACTCATCGTCATCGTTTGACATCGCTCAATAACTTTGTCGGTGTGTGTTTGTGTGATTTATTAATTCATGTCAATTTTCTGATGATCTCAACAGTTGATAAAATTATTACGAATTGCCCAGAGGAAGATCCAGTCATTTACAATCTGCAGTTACAGTGTACATAGCGTATGTTGTCCTCAATAGAGATAGTTGCGAGTGCAAATTCCGCACTCATTTTCTATCTAATCAACTCAACTTTGTCCTGTACCCAACGAACGAGCCAACGACAACTGCCAAACTACCAAAACTCAATTTACATTTAAAATCTCTCTCTCTCTCGTTCTCTCAACCGTAATTAATTGCTGTTGACTCATCGCCAACTTACATTCAACGTCAACATGCACCGATTTAAGCCCCAAACAACTGGCAACGTCCAATCACAATCACAGTCGCCACCTGAACCAATAACAGGCAAGAAACCCGATCAAAAAATTATCACAACAAAAATCAATTAACAATTTAATTTAAAATGTCATCAATTTAATAATTTGATATTTTCATTTCCTTCTTTTAATTAAAAGAACGTACAAAACGAGATTCAAGTCAAGATGAAGATGAAGATGATGAAGAAGATGAATCAGATCGAAATATGGCGGCAACAATAGCAGCAGAAGAAGTCTTTGCCGTTCCGAATGAATTTTTTGCCAATGAGATTGTTGACATGGCGGGTGACGTAGTTGAGGATCTTATCGGTGAAGGATTATTGGAAGTTATAGGCGATGGTGTCGCAGATGTTCTTGGAGATGGTCTTATGGACATTCTGGGTGAATTTGGGGTCATTGAATTGATGGTTGGGGAGTGTTTGAACGAGGTCACAGGAAATCTTAGTGGAACTTTGGCTGGACTCACTTTTTCTGCTTATAGATCCGGTGCTTATCTCGCACCCACATTTAGAAGTCTTACTGCACTCCTTCTCGGTATGGCCGGTGGACTTGGTGGGTCAACTTTAATGCGTCTAGTCGGGAGTCAAATAGGCGGAGCTTGTGGAGAACTTCATGATTCCATTGGTTCAGAAATGGGTCAAATGATTGGCACCATGATTTTTGGTGCTTTAGGCGCTTTTGCTGGACGATACTCGGCCATTCGTCTATCTCATCGTCTTGTCGATACTTACTGGGCCAAACCCCATCGAAACCAAAAACAATCGACATAATCAAAAGCAAAACAATCTTAAACCCCGCCAATTTTCAAAATTCAACTGTTCCGTCTTCCGTCGAAAGTGCTGCCAAAAAACGTGTTTAACGCGTTCGTTAAAGTCAATCGATAGAATGAAAAAAAAAAATGAAAACCGCAATAATTTATTTAATAAAACAATTAATTTTCATATAAAACGACTTTATGTTTACGTTTTTTTTATTTTACAAATTTCTTTGGCATTGCAGACAAAAATGGAGTAAGAAAAGTGAGAAAAATAAAGGAAATTTCGTATCATTTCGTTTTTCATGGGTATTTCTTAATTTTGGATTCGTCCTGGCTGGCTAAGATTGAGGCCGAGGATTGAAAAGGCAACAAAAGCGAGGAGAACGAGAAAGGGAATTAAAAGAACTTTGGCTCCGTATGGATTCGAATTCGCGTCTTTTGGGTTAGCGTACAATGTCTCAAATGGTTCTTCTTCCCGCCTTTCATCTTCATGTTCATCTTGACCTTTTTGTTGGCGTTGTTGAGGGTCAGGGAGGTCATTTAGAAAATGCTCTGACTCTTGTAATGGCGCTTCCATCTCCGCGTAATCTTCGTCATCGGCATTGTCATCTCCGTCTTGATCCTGATTAAAAAATACAAAGAAAAATAAAGTCAAAATTGAAAATTGTTTGGGCTACGAATTGAAGCCGACCTCGACTGTGAGGATTTGGTACGTTTTAATAGAAGAAATTTGATGACTGTCTCGACTCGATAAACCCGTCACGGCCGTCACACCAATATAATAATCCGAATTTCGGGGAAGTGAGACTCCAACTTTTAAGCAAAATTTCCATTCGTCTTCGCCATGTAGACGCGTCCCGTCCTTGGCCCACACTGCAAACCAAATTAAATGAGAATTAAGTGAGATTCAGATTCCAATTAAATCGATTGGAATTTTACATTCATTAATTTAATTATTGCAATTTACCAGTAAGGATTCGTCGCTCGTAGCGGATTTTTAAAGCAGAGAAAAGATTACGATTTTCCGCAGAATCACTACGTGAATGGAGGGAACATTCGGGAAATTTTATTTGAGTATCGTCGCCGTACTGTAAATTCCCTCTTTTCACCTACACACACAAACACACACACAGAATTGAAAATAATTAAATTCGTTATGGTTAAGCAATTACTTAAATTATCCCAGTGGACGAACTCACAATGGCGTAGACGACCGTTTCATTCATCCATCCATCTTTCCTCGTGTCTACCACCACCGCAAATCCTGTGAAATTCGGAGTGAGGAGAGAATTAAAAGACGTGGGATTTGGCTGGATGGAATGTTGATTATACCAAAAGATTAATCCGTCACCATCCAATTTCGTTATCTGATCTGTAGAATGTCCACGGATCCGGAAATCCATTTCCAATTCCCAACTCTTCGTCCGCATTACCTTTAAATATTTGATAAAGAAACGTGGGGAATTCGGTTTTTTGCAATAACTCAAACTGATCTCGATCTCGATCTCGAAATTCTACGGATTTTAATGTAGATTTCTAACTCACTTCTGAATTCCAAATGGAGCCGAATTGATTCAGCTCATGGCGTGTCAGTGGAAGATGATTTCTCATGTGAAACTGACTTCCAGTTCCAGTTGGAGTTGCAGTCCCAATGTTCAATGTCCATGGACCGGAAGTAAATAATTCACGGCCTTCATCAATATGAACATCACCATCTTTAACTGCTACTCATGACAAAATAAGATTTATTCAAACTCTTCAGATTCTAGTTAGAAAAAACAACACACAAGAACGATGGTCGCTTCCATGCGTTTTTTTCAGATTTTTTATTTAGATTTTATTAGTTTAAGGGGAAACTTACGAGGAATTTGAAATGAAAACGGTGTCTGGAGCGAGTGTTCCATGTCCAACAGATTGACCGTGGCATTGCCGCTAAATGAATGAGGGTTAGAACCGGTGAGAACAAAACCAATGGCAAAATTCTCCCACAGCCCCATCCACCAAAACAAACAAAACACAATCAACATCCCAGCCATTTCCTCAATCACTATTTTCCTATACTTTTCATACAGAAATACAAATTACAAATTACAAGTCACAACACAAAAATTGCACGAGAATTCAACGTCCATCGTACTCTGCCGTCACTTTTACATTGAGAATTGACGATGAGACGCAGTAGGGAAAGTTCGAGTACGAATTAAGAAAGAACTACGCAGCACACACACACACATAATTCCCACAGTTTTTGTGTGTGTGCACCTACGCACTTACTATCTCACAACACCAATGCAAAACACACGTTTCGCGATCTCTCTCTTTCTTGTGCGTAGATAAATTCTCATTCTCTTCGTATTTATTTCCATTCGAGATCCCATAAACACTTAACACGCCGGGTTTCATCTTCAAAATCGTCTTGTTCGACGAAAGCAGTTTATTCATCGACAATGCTAATTAATAGGAAAGCAGCACATCATTCGTATTTTTTAAGGGATGAGAAACATTTTGAGTATTGCATAGAAATTATTGTGTACTGTGGCAAGTCTCATCATCATCCACCAATAACATCTGCCTCTCAATGTCAGTGAATAATTGAATGTAGAGAATTGTGTAGACATTGTTTGTTGGTTCATCGTAATCCTACCGACTGTAAAAGATAAAAGTGCATTCTATAAAGTTGCATATATTTAAATCCAATCTTTTTGTTTGTATACTTTTTTAAATTGATAATCACACTGCTCATTCCTCTTTTTTGCAATGCCACCACTAATAATCTCTGTCGTCTCTTTCTTTCACTAACTTTATTCTGTAGAGGAAACGGTGCCAAAAGTGACCTCCACTGTTTTATCCGAATAAAACCGAAACGACTGAACTCTGACTTTTGGTGTCCCCACATTTTTTCAAGCCCTGGAGATTCTACGTTTGATATGAATATTTCGTTCCAGAATAAAATTAAGCAGAGTTAAAACGATTTGAAAAAATGATGGAAGCAATCAATTACATTTACACGTTCTTCGCTTGTCTGTGCACAAAAAATCTTTCAAAAAATCGTAATTCTTGTCTCAGGAGTATTCCCAACCTGCAAAGGCTTTTAATTATGATTGTTTCAACCAAAATATGTCACAAAAAATCAGGAAGATCGTGAAACAGTATTTCGTCACTTTTTAAGGGGGGTCATTTTTACTCCAACTGAAAAGTTTGAACCATTTTTTGACGACAGGAAAAAGGTTGAGGAAGTGGAGTTGGGGATTTGGACGGAATTTACAAAGAATCCGAGATCGGCTTCATCCCTTTAAAATGACACCACACCCAACATTGTACCTTCATTCGTTTTTAATCTACAGTGGAAATAATTTGGGGGTCACTTTTGTCACCGTTTCCGCTATTCATCCACTTTTATTGCAAAATGAAACGACCAACTAAAAATTATGAATATTGAAATGGTATCGATAATCTTTTAATCTGGTGCTCAAATCATCGTAATTTGTATACATTTGTGGTCTACTGATCTCGCTTTTGTAACTGGTTTTATTGAAGGAAATGGAGATATGAAATAATCCATATACATAAAACTCATAATCATACTGAGCACACACAAAATCATGGGATTTGGAGTTGAGATTGAAAGGTTTCATATTTATAATTTATAATAAAATTACACAAGCCCACACACAATGTGTGTCTCGTCTATGTTAAGGATGCCAAGCGGGGAGACTATTGTGATTCTGTGATAAGAGATGGCATATGCGTTCACTCGAAGGAATATTCGAGTAATAAATAATTAAATAAATATTTAGGTAAAAAATTGAGTCATTGAAACACTTTTTCTCGATTTTTCCTCCAAGTTTCAAATCATTAAAATCAGTCAGTGCGGATGTGAATCAGCCAAATCTAGCAGCCTAATCCGTATTTTTTTACATTTTTAAAAGTGGTTTTATCATCGCATTTCTTTAGTCAAAAATTCAATAAAACATAAAATTTGTATTATTAAAATATTTGCCGATGTTAAAATGCAAAATATTGGCTTAACTGAACTGAACTTCAAACTTTAAAAAAAAACTTAACTGGTAAACTTCGGGTTAATTTGGAACAAATTGGGTCCTTAAAAATTATAAAATACGTGAAATAACACAAATCTAATTTTTAATTGCACATTCGACGAGAGGAAAGTCACTTTTAACCATGTTTAAAAATTAGGATTAGGTTGCTGAATTTGGACGATTTCCATCCGCACTGACTCAGATTCTCTCAATGAGAGCTGAAAACTAAAATTGAGTTGAAAATCGAATTGAGATATCAGCTGTTTCAATTTTGATGCACTCTGCGCAGTCACGTGACAAACAACTTTATCTAACACTTTTTCCTTTGTAAACTTTTATTTAATTGCAATTGTCGTCTTCGTTGATTTTGAATAAATCAAAAACGCAAGTCTAACTTTGTTGGTTTTTTATTAATTTATTGCCATTTAACCAAATCGAATATCCAAACGAGCATACCCCAGTTTGTGCGTAATTCATTGGAGAAAATTATGATGTAAAAATTATTTGTGTGCGACAACTCGTTCAAAAGTAATTCAACGAAACGTGTCGCATTTGCCATACATTACGGTGGTATCACGATAATCTCCCCGCTTGCGACCCTTAATCCAATGTTGTCAATCGGATTTAAAATTTTGTCATGAATAATGTGTGTCTGCTAGCCAATAATTTAAAGCTCATCTCAGATTTCCGCTTTACTTCGTGACGCGTCGATAAATCCTGGTCAATTTCAGAAATGTCTAATAAATTTGAAATGTGTTAAATTTTACAAGCTGTTCCAACCATGACGCGGGTAACATCCGCGGTCCACGGATATTGATATTTGACGAGTGTGGAGTATAAAATAGTCATCAAAATTCTACAAATATAAATACTTTCAACATTGTCATATTCTGTAGAAATTAAATCATCAAAATTCAATATGATAAGCTGATAATCTTTATTATGAAATGTCATTTCCGCACATACAAATTCCTATCCCATCGCTTTACAATACACCTAAAAATCTGTTCTATTTTTAATGCATTTAATGTATTATTTGTAATGCTTAAAATGCACATTCTACGTCCACCACGGTGACTGCTGAGTCCATTCTCAAATGCATACACAAACAAGCCATATAATAACCCAACACAAATTCATAAATGTAATGCGATATCACTCGTTACAAATAATTCAGAGCTTAAAGACAACAGATAAAATCAAACACTCTTTCTGTCTCTCTCGTCATCGTCGTCGAGACAAACATTAAATAAAGTTAATAAATCAGAAAATCAAAGACAAGCAAATAAATGTAGAAACTCAACTTTTGTTTATTCTTATTTACATTTTCGCCACGCCATGGCCATTCGCAATCGTTGTTTCAATATAAAATTAATTGATATCAATTGTCGTCATTTTCTGATTCGCATTGCAATTTCTGCAGTATTTAAAGGACCGCCAGCTTACACAAACACAAACACACACAAACACACGAGCAAAATATTTATACATAGAAACAAACTGCACCAGTCATTTCATTTTCCTATTTTATTTAAGTCAAAATCTATAGAAAAATCTATAGAAAATTTATTATCAAGTATGCGAATCCCATTGGGACTGTTTTCCTCTCTCATCATTTTACCGGTTCTTGCATCTGCCCATTCGATTTACGACCGCGAATCCAATAATGATCTGCTCCGAAGTAATAATATCATTGTTATTAGCACACGATCTTGTCAAATACTTTTTATTCTCTTGTTTATTGATTTATTGTATTTTCTTCATCTTTTATCTGCAGCTGGAGCTGGAGAATGGAGCCGAGACGGACTGTCAATATTCGACTTTATAAACAAGTATTTTTTTTAAAAAATTAGTTTTCAAATTTTGAAATTTGTTTACCCTAAATTCACCCTAAATTTGTAATGTTTTCATTTGTAATTGTTGTCATTATCAATGTAAATAGTCCGTTAATTCTCGCGTTCCTGGGCTCACTCTCCTCCACTTCCGGTATCATCTCAGCCGAAGCATGTCAAGGCTGTATTGCCAGCGTTGATATAATCGCCAATTACAGCCGTCTCCCCGATATTGATAAATCTGTCAAGTTGAAAAACATTTCTAATATCCTCACATATTTGTGTCAGAATCTGTACGAGGAAACGGTTTGTAAGGGGATTCTGAGTCGTTTCCTTCCCACTGTCTACTTTATCGCTAATGCTCAGCATAATCTAACAGGGAATGTTGCTTGTGCTGTTGTGTATCAAGCGAGCAAATGTGGTGATCCTTATGTCCTTACATGGACCATTAAAATAAATCCGAATAAATCACCATCAGTTTATGACCATTCCTGTCCATCTTCAACCTCATCTCCTTCTGCTTATAAAATCCTTCCACTTGCCGATATTCACTATCAATCTAATTTTGTTAATGGATCTGAAGCGGCTTGTGGGCAGCCTGAATGTTGTACTGGACCAATTTCCGGCACAATTAAGGAGCCGGCTGGTCCTATCGGCAATTATCTTTGTGACACTCCAAGTAATTGAAAGAAGTTTTTTCTATCAAGAGTTTTCATTTTTCTTATCGAAAGTAAGAAAGTTTTAACATGAGGGATTTTGTGTGTGTGACTCTTTCAGTGAATTCTATGATGAATCAGTTGTTTGAGAGTGCGAAACATTTTCAACCGGATGCTCTCATCTTAATGGGTGATTACACAGATCATCAAGTTTGGGAGACGAGTGTCGAGAGGAATCTCGAGCAGATGTGGACCGTATTTGATGCTGTAAAATACACATTCAAAGGCAAACCAACTTATCCAGTCGTTGGGTATGGACATTTGAAAAAATATTAAAACTTAATTATGAATCTCATTAATAATTAATTAATTAATTTTAATATGTCATCGGTCATCTGCCTGTCTGTTTATTTATAGGAATCACGAGTCAACGCCTGTAAATTTGTTTCCAACATCTTCTGTTGGGTCCAGTGAGTTCAATTTATCATGGTTGTATGATGAAGTAGCGGATAGTTGGGCTTCATATTTACCACGGGATGCGAGGCGAAGTTTAAAAAAAGCGGGTTATTACAGTCTCCTCCTCCCTCAATTACAACATCAACAAGATTCCAAACCATCAAAAATCCGTCTTGTTGTTCTCAATACGAATTTCTGTTATATTTACAATTTTTGGCTACTTTATTATTTAAATGAGGATCCGGAAGGGTAATTCCAATGGTTGGCCGATACTTTGGAGAAAGCTGAGAGAGCTGGTAATAATAAAACTTCAACAAGATTTTTGTTACTAAAAATGGTTTTTTGGCTTGTGATTGATACGAATGTTGCGTGTAATTGTGTTTAGAGGAGAAAGTTTATCTTGCTGGCCATGTACCACCGGGGACGACAGATTTTTATTCGCATTGTAATGATCGACTGGTTGAGATTATTAATCAATATGAAGGTATCATTATTGCTCAATTTTATGGTGAGTCCATTTCTATTTCAATTTTATGTTACATATTTTCAAGTCCCTACAAATTTTCCAATGTGTTTTTGTCTTTCAAAAGACTCTCGAGAAAAACAATTAACATTTTTATTAATTTCAACAGCTCACACACACGACGATCAGTTTACAGTCAACTTTGAAAGCTGTATTAACCCACGACCGACGAGTGTATCTTTCCTGGCTCCATCGGTGACGACCTACACTTATCTGAACCCTGGTACAATAACTTTGTTCCTATTTTTCTCTTACAATTAAATAGACTTTTAATTATTAAAGGAAACTCCGTGAGAAAAAAGACAGAAAATTTCAATTGATTTTGAACTACGTTTTTAATCGAAAATGAAGTTTAAAGCAATAGAAATTTTAATGATAGAGAAGTTGTACAATCAAATGATTCCATTTGTCATTTCATTTTTCATCTGATTTTTGAAAAAAGCTGACAATTTTTTAAATCCATCCTTGAGGACTCAAGGATGAGTTTAAAACGCTCAAGGATGGATTTAAAAAATCCAAGGAAAAAGTGGAAATTCAAATTACCAGCTTTTTTCAAAAATCAGATGAAAAATGAAGTGACAAATGGAATCATTTGATTGTACAACTTCTCTGATGTCTATTAAATTTCAATTTATTTTCAATTGATTTTAATTGTAATTTTCCCTCAGGGCTTAAATTAATAAATAATGATTAATAATCCTTGTTGATTTTC
>JAIUND010002193.1:0-24845 GCA_034699125.1 Gisinianus flammeolus | reverse complement strand
GTGAAATTCAGAATAAAATTTGAATTTTCATTTTCGTATCCAAAAATCAAGGGCATCATCGACTCGACGCGCGTTCTTGCCGAAAACAAAAGTCTCACGAATAAATAAACGGACTGTATATATATGTTTATTTACTTACATAGTCAAGAAAGTAAATAAATAAATAAGCTAAAACGTCTGTTCTTTGCCTACATGTGTAATGTGTAATGATGAGACTCTAATCTAAACTAAATACTTTGAATACAAAAAATTGAATTATTTTTGTATTTGCTCCTTTTGCTTCCTTGTATGTACTCCCAAATCTCAAGCTTCGTCGATATAGATGACTTCTAATTGCAGTCAGTATATAAGTCACACAAGAATCATAATTAGCCGTTATATCTGTAATGTTTCATGTTGCAAGTTATAACGTAGCTAAATGACATTTATAAGAGGGAGATAGTTTTATTTTCATCTTTCTTTGCTATATATACCATTCAGAATATAGAGAAATTATAGAATACACAGATCACTGTGTCACAATTCGGTCAAGGAAGAAACGAAATTAAAATCGATGAGCTATATACACAGTTTGTTTGTTTCTACTTTTTTACTCTCTTCTGTCGCATCATATTGTATCTTTAGTCGAAACTCGCAAATGAAATGCAGCATTTTTATTGACGACAGTGTATAAACGTTGTCAATTCAATCGATAATGTTTTCCTCGTTTGCAAACAGTGAGTTTGAAAAATGACCATCATTCCATTGGAATTACGAAAGACAACTTTTTGTACAGTGGATAGTATAGAAAAGTCAACAAAAGAGAAAAACTGCTACAATGTGTGACACTAATGAAATTGAAGCGTCTAATGTTGAATCTTATCAACTTGTAAAGCCAAAAGGTACCTCCTGCGAATTTTTTCAATTTTAAAGTCATGTCAAAAAGTACTAATTAATCACGAGCCATAAAACAATTGTTTTGGAAATTTTCTAGCTTGAGATGAAAGATATACGCATTATACATTTGTTGTGTGCCTATCTACATATATTTGTATCCATATCTCAATCAGGTTGGGGATCTCGGCACACCTTGACTATTTTTGGATTCCTTGGATTTGTACTGCTGTATGGAATGCGTGTGAATTTAAATTTGGCCATTATTGAAATGGTTAAACACAAACCTTTCAATGTTTCAATGTCTTCTAACTCACTCATTATTGGCATTGACACAAACTGGAAAATCACTGCTAATAAAACCAAGCTGCGCACACTCAAAACTCCTCGAATTTTGGGAGAAGATTACGCACAAAAACTAATGAAGATGACGCCGCCGCCAGAAGATGACAATGACACGAGATTTGATTGGGATGAAAAATCCCAAGGATTAATTTTGGGTTCTTTTTACTGGGGATCTCTCCTATCGAAAATACCTGGTGGGCTCATTGCACAACGGATAGGAGGAAGATGGTTACTGGGCATTGCATTATGCGGAGCTTCCATAATGACAATTTTAATTCCACTAGCGGCAGGCACTGATTTCCGACTCTTGATCATCATTCGTGTTGTCCAAGGTTTATTTGATGTAAAACAATAATTATATAAAAGCTTCTCATTTTTCTCCTTTCAAAAAATGTTGAGAAATTTTTAAATTGTATAATAATATGTAAAAAAAAAAACATCCGCAAATCCAATATGAAAGCTTTTATCTGTGTATTTTGAAGGGCTGTTGTGGGCCTTCAATGCATACACTTCTCAGTAAATGGTCACCACCAAATGAGAGAAGTAAAAATGCAACAATCATCTATGCCGGTAAATCAAAGCACATATGTACAAATTGATTTTTATTGGTCGATAAATTGAGTTAAGAAATTAAAAACGGTTTTTCTGCTATTAATACAATTGGTTTAAGGTGGGCAGTTGGGAACAGCAATCACCATGATTTTAATGGGTTACCTAATTGCAGAAAAATTTCTTGGTGATTGGCAAGGAATATTTTACATCCTTGGAGGACTATCAATGATTTGGTCAATACTTTTTCTGCTCATTACTAGTGAAAGGCCGGAGTTGAGTTATTGGATTTCTAAAGAGGAAATGATCTATATTCAAAAGAGTATTAACTCAACCGCATTCAAGGTATACTTACATAATTCAGTCTCAACATTTCATTCGATAAATGTTAAATAAATATGATTTTTATTCGGCATGATTATCTATATATTAGAGTACATTGCCAGTTCCCTGGAAAAAGATTTTGACATCTCTTCCGGTGTATGCGATAATCATTGCAAATACGGCGGATTCCTGGGGTTTCTACACTTTCCTCACAGAATTACCAACTTACATGCATTCCGTTTTGAATTTTGATATCAAATCAGTAAGTTTTTTTTTTTAACATCTTCCTTGTGTTGTCAATGTTTTCTTTTCAACTACATAATTTCATTTTATTCCCCTTCAAAGACAGTTGTGTGTTGATGGAATGAATATTATAGAATAGTTGGCTCTCGGCACTGCCTTATTTACTCTCATGGGGTTTTTCAGTGACTATCACACAATTTGTCGACCATCTCATTTCAACTAATAAAATTTCATCTATCACCGCGAGGAAAACCTGTGAAACTATTGGTAATTGAATGTTCATGAGAAAAAACACTCAAAACTTGATGCAATGCTCAATATATATATACTTATATGATTTGGATTAAATAGGTCATTTGGGATCTGCCATTTGTCTCACATTTTGTGCATTCTACGCTGGAAATACAAGCCGAGCTTTCACAGTGACACTCCTTGTCATTGGAATATCCATTAATGGTGTGTATAGTAATGATTTTATATTTACTCAAGGTAAAAGCATAAATAAATATAGTGGAGGAAAATCGTGAACGAGGTATAATTTATAATTTTCATGTATAGGTAGCACGTACGGAGGCTATGCTGTAAATCACATGGATCTGGCTCCAAATTTCGCTGGGGTTCTCTTGGGGTAATTTTTATAAACTGCTGTAGTGTCCCAAAATCCAAATCCTTATAAAATGCAATCAAATCCAGATAATATAATGCTCATTTCTATTGAAAAGTTTTACGAGTACTATAGCAAATGCGTTGGGCATTTTCGCACCCGCAGTCGCCGGTTTTCTTCTAAATGACAACGTGAGAATTCCTAATTCCTCTTGTGAACTTGAGAATTTAATTACCTATAATACACATGTGAAACTGATTCCATTATTTTCTTAGCTCAATTTACAATTAGTGAAAAAAACTCCTTTACATAATATATACTCATGAATTTCTTCATTTTGTATATTCGCATAGCCAAGCCTTGAGAATTGGCAACTAATTTTCCTGATAGCTTCCGCAATTTATATCTTTGACACGATCTTCTATTTGATATTTGCTTCGGCTACGGAGCAGCCATGGAATCAACCCACAGAAGCATCTTCAGAAGCATCAACGACCAACTCTCCATAGCAGATTATTGTATTTTTTTATATATGTATACATACTTACACTTTTCCGTTCACCGAATCTCTTGCCAACGTATTTTAAGATGCGATGAAAGATGAAAGATAAAATGAACTTGTAATACAATTTAATGAATGTGGATAAACGAATAAAAGTAAGAGAGTGAACGAGTTTTATTTACAAGGTAAATTGTTTGATTGTGTAATATAAGTAAAATAACAAGGCAAATGCCAGTTTCTTATTGGAAGTGAATCATGAAAGGGAAATGGTAAGGCGACGGCCTCCTTGGTATGACACGATACTATGCGATCTATACATATAGAATAAAATGAACAAGAACGCAATTATTAGCTACAGATGTATTAGCAATATTAGGATTATATAGAATATATGGAACCCGTAAAAGCTATTTGATTCATATTTTCCGTACCCATCTGGATTAATCTTGAGCATGGGTGTTATTTTTGAATGTTGAGCCAAGCTTTGACTTCTAAGTCGCCGGTCATAACTCTCATTATCAATTTTATTTACTGGAGTCATGTGAATGGATTCCAGGGATATAGAGTCATCATCCATCTTTACTTTTGATCCATTTCCGGCTTCTTTATCCTTCTCTTCATTTTTGTCTCCAGTTGGGAAGAGCCAAATGCCCCAATAACACAAACATGAAAAGATGAGGATTCCAATGACAGTCGCAGCTAATCCCATCACAGCATAATGGATGACAAACATCGCGTCTTCACCATTGTCTTCTTCCAATAGTTTTTCCCTGTAGCGAATCTCCGCTTGTACACTACTCTCGTCCACATCATAAAACTCGGCGTCTTCCTCAGTTATTGTCGAACAATTCTGTTCATCAAGTCCAAAATCCGACCCGTCTTCACTGGATCCACCACAATTTAGAATACCATCACAAAAAGTGTCGGAAATGCAAGAATGTACAGATGAGCTATTCGAGGATGAACAAGATCTCTCATCATTTCCCAGTGTGCAGTCTGTATTACACGTACATACATATTATAAGAATTTCAGTCTTATATGTAAATATACTTAATGTGTTTTTGTAAAAAACCAATTATCAGGAAATTGATTGTTAATGGGCATTCAATTACCACCTGAATTAGCAATGAAGGCTGTGAAAGCAATTTCAATTGTTAATTTTTGTAACACCGCTTGGGATGGTCGTTTATAAGCTGGAACGGACCTTCCTGTTCGCAGTGAAGTGGAAACAATAAAAACCTCTACGGCCAATTCATCTCCGTCACTTTAAAATTAAATCCATATACATACATATAATATATTTACATTCAGTTTAAAACTGTCTCCAAATAAGCTTTCATTTGTATTTGTATTCAATATATATCTTAAGCTACAATTCGTAAAATATAGACATTCATTTAAATACCCAGTTTAATTGTGTTACCTTAAGAAGTATCTTGGTCCAATCAGACCACCGGGAGAAGCAGTCTTATCCGTAATATTTACAGCCCCACAAATATTCCCGGTTTCATTACCTGTTTTGGTATCTGTAAACTTGACCCATAATTAGCCAATAGCATAATAAATGAAGGAAAACTCGTGAGGATAATATGATGAAGGATATTTGAGATTTATGAAACCTGGATGTGGTCTAAGCATTTTGACTGAGTTCCAGGACTTGTGTCTAATTTCAAAGCTTGTACAACTGCCATAATCCGATGACCTGTCGGAGCTTCTACAAAAAACTGAGCAAAATGAAAACGATGAAAGAAACTATAAGCCGTTTTTGTGTCCGCTGAGATCTTCCCATCGATAAGTGGAACGACAACAGAATTCCGGGGAAAATGTGACAAGCTGAAATAAATTGATTGATGAAAACATAAAATAATAATATCAGTTAACAATGACTGAATTCAAATGTAAATATATATATACAATTAAATAACCTGAGAGTTTTTCCCTTTGTTTTTGAGTAGGGAACGTTTCCGCTTCTGGTAAGGAATTCAATTGAAGCTGCCGGCACAAATATGAACAGTACGAGTATTATTTTCAATATACATAAACACAGCTTCAACCTATCAACCTATCATTTACGATTTCAGAAAGTGGATTTAATTTTTTTTTAAACTTACGTCCATATTTTACACTCTGAATTTGAATCACCTCCAAGTAAATGCAAACAACTATCAAAAAGTACGCGTAGAAATGTAGTCTTTTCATGATAGTTTATATTTGAGCTTGAAACCACCTCAATTACTTTTCAAATGGAATGCAGGTTGTTCAGTACTTGATATTTTTTACAGGATAACAGAAATTAAATTAATAAAATGTCTTTATCCGGAGCCTGTCTTTGAACTGCCTGTAAAATCATCATGAGAAATTTTTAGAATAGTTGAGAAGGCGGAATCGGCAGTGATAATACAGTAATTATTCAGTACTAATTTTTCATTCTAAACTGTGTCAATTCCTCACAAAGTATACATGTGAGTGCATGTTATATGTATTTATATTTGCACAGAGTATAATGCTCATCTGGAAATGTGACGTATTGTTATCTCTTCTGGATTCTTAAACTAGTTGTGTGTTTAGCATTATTTAATTATAATTAAGCGAAAGCATAAAATACTAAGGATGCTGCGCATTTTGACGCTATACACATACACTCACTTGCATACTTGCATCCCGACATTGTCTGGATTTTAATTTCAAAGGTAAACCCTTCAATCAACTTTATCCTCATAAACACTTTCCGCGTCAGTAAAATAATAATAATGATTTTTGTAAAATGGGAAGCTTTGGGCGTCAATTTTACACGCCATATGGAAGTTAATTCGGGAAATAAAATCAGAAAATGAGAGGAGAAAACTGATAAAAAATGCGAAATGATTTGCCGTTGGTACAATAGAAAGCATAAAAACAATGGATGAAGTCAAATATTATCATTGTTATCAGACGGCAGTATTAATTATGTGTACTTCTCCGTTATGACTTTTTCATAATCATTTATTCAAAAAATGATGTTCATGGCACTTGCATTGATTTGATCATAAATAATGCTCTGATGGTAAAAAAACACCGATTGTAGATATGTACCTATGTGATTAGTCCGATGAAATCTCTGCTGCTATATATATTATTATGACGTGTGGCTTTCCATTATCTTATCAGTCTTGAACTTCGTATCAACTTGTATCAACGAATTAAAACAATATCAATATCTGGTCATGAAACCCTGAATCCACAGTCTGCTAGCTTTTAGTTCTATGCAAAAATAACAATTTTCAGTCATTATTATTAACTTGGTACTTCCTCTCATCTGAATTTTTGGACGATTTCTGTCGTAATTATTAAAATATATAGTTACAATATGGGCAGACTGTTTTTCGTCGCGTTTGTGTTTGTTTCCCTGGGACAGTTATGCCAAGTTTATGGACTTGACATGGGTGGAATTCCACCAGAGAAGCCTAAAAAAAGTAAGCAGCCTCATGAAAATCCTTACTTATTATTATTCAATCAAACTATATAGTTACAATTCTATAGAATTACAAGTATTTTCAGTGCTAAATTTAATGACATAAATTACAGTTGCATTACATATACATCAAAATTCTCATTATAGTATATAGTTTTATAGGATAACTTAAGAATCATCAGTAAAATAAAATGAATTAGGCTATATAAAAGTTATATGCAAGTAAAATACGAGCTTACTTGCAATTTGTAATATAAATTTCTTTATAAATTGAGGATAAAACCTTAAAATTCAAACGTTGCAGAAAAAAAGGATGTTAAAAAAAGGAGGAAGGATGATATGAAAATATTTCTTATGGTATTGCACACACACAGATAATATGTACCCGCAATACATTTGTACGTACATATATATATAGGTATACGAAGACAAATTATAGATTTTTTACCTTTGAATTTGCATGAGACTAACGAAACTGACTGAATGCAATGAAAATCATCATCATTGTAATAAAATATACACAATCTATATATATATATACACGTATCATCACCTTGAAATTTAAAAGGGAAATTTTCCAATGAGAATTCCACTAAGTGCAAATGCGAATCACGGTTTGCACATGATTTACTCGCCAATTTTACATGAACCAGGCTAATGACCAAGGTTTTTTTTTTTTAAATATTATGCAACATACAAATTAATCTATGTATTTATACGATTAAAAGCACATGCCCAGTCCTACTGCTTTTTCTTCTTCACATTATATCATCATTCTAACATCAATTATAAAAACGATACTTCGTACCTATATTAATATATATTAAATACTATCTACATGGAATATTACGTAGACGGGAATGACTTAACATTCGTTAAAAATTTTTAAATATACATAGTCTCACATGTGTGATTTTACTTTAATTTTAAAGTCAAACCTAATTTGAGAGTGTATCTTTTATAAACTCAGATCATAATTTACAATCTTAAAAAATAAAAAAATGCAATAATGTTTACACACTCGCATCACAAATTTTACAATTTCCTATCATGAAAAATGTTTCACAATAGTAATACAAGGAATGGTAACACTTTACGCACTTGCTACATCAGCAAGTCGTTTTTTTCTATAAAAAGAGCCTGTTGCACTTGAATGCAACCCAAATAACTAAACAAAGTTTAACATTAGTTTTACATAATTACATTTTGTACTTAATATAATTCATGACGGATTATTTCAAAATGTGACTTTAAGTTGAGTCTAACCTTCAGTCTTACGTTATTTTTCTTTATTTTTTCCAGACTTTTCTTAGTTTTCATATAATACACCTAGTTTAGAGTCGGTATACATTTATATTATAAACACATTTTAATTTGATTCCCGGTGGAAGGAATACGAGTTCAACTACAATGATTTCGTAAAATTGTAACACCGCAAGAAAAATTGAGATTAAAAGTGAAAAGGAACAAAACAATATATGTTGCTTGAACAGATACGTCATAGACAATTTAATCTCGTAGTAGTTTTTCGAGTCATATTTCGTCAATAGTATTATTTATACCTAGTACTTTTTATAAATGCATTTGACATTTAATAATAATATAAGAATACTAAGGAGAATAATTAGAGACACTGAATGCGAGTCTATGTATATTATAAAATATATTACCATAATAATAATATACTTGGTAAATGTTATCTGACTAAAAAAATTCAGCAGTTAGGATTGTACTTGTATTTTAACAAATCTGAAATAAAATAATACACAAATTTACATACAAAAGAGTGTGTAGTTGCAGTAGTTGAGATAGGTTTGAGAGTTCATGATCAGTGAATGAGAAACATATTGTTGGTAAATGTATGTAGAGAGATTCAGTGACGCCAATTATTAGTCCCAGTGTTGTTTGTATTCAATTGAGACCACATAGATCGAGGGTAAAGTCCGGGTGAGCTTCCCAATGATCCAAACGTCATATTCGGTTTTTGTTGATTCGAAAATCTATTATCTGTAGTGGGGGACAGAGTAATATTGTTAATGTTGTTGTCACCAGTTCCTCCAAAATTCCCATGCCTAATAGCACCCCTCCTGTGAAGTTGTATAGCATGATCATGGCGTCTGGTTAAAGGTGGTTTCATTTCTACCCAGAGCTTGTCGAATCCAGGTGGGACAGTCATTTTAGATTTTTGACGCCATGTATTTTTGACGAGTCGAGCAAATGCTTTGGCCAGTATTTCAGTTTCAAATGTTAATTGAATTTCTCGATTGTTTCGCTTGACGATGGGTTTTCCAAAATGATCTTCCCATTTGATAAATTTGAGTAAAGTCTGAATTTGAGCGTCGTTGTGAGCATTTTGGCGTTCCTCGATTGCCATGGGTGGTGGCTGCAACAAACCCTTGAGGATTACTCTTTTTCGAACATCTTGCAAACACCTGATCTCGTCGTGAACTTCAGCATTTGTGAGAAGCGTGAGAAAGGACTCGGAATCGTAATGGAAAAAGTTAATAGGAACTCCATAGGGTTTTGAGGCCATTCCTTGGCTGATCTCGAGCAAATGGGAAAATAATAGGGACTGCAATTCCTTGGGTGTCCATGGCTGAAATCAAATGAAATTCGCTATTTAAGCACTACATTCTGCACAAGAATGATTATTATAAATTAATTAATCATACTGTTAGAAATGTAAATTTAGTAAATTACCTTGAAGTCATTTTGCTCGGATGCCTGTTTTACAGCAGAAGGGACTTTGTCCACACTGTAGAGTAAAAGCTCTTCAATTGTTCGTTCGTTGGGATCCATTTGACTTGGAACAGTCACTCCAACCATATACTGTTTCAATCCAGAGAGATACGTTTGAGACCAATTCTGAGCCATGCGAACTCTAAATTATAAGAACCGTACAGGAAATTATGTACTGCAAGCTATACAATTCATAGAAAGGACATGCGTACATTTAGACAGATTGTAATAAGGTCAAGGTATTAAAACCTGCACTTACTGTTTATAGAAATCTCTTCCAATACCATGCTCTTGAAGCGTAGTGGACTTGGCTGTTTTGATTTCAGCTAAATCCGCACACGTATAATTATACGGATTGGATTTGTTGGTCCAAACCCCATCCACATAGGAGCCCACGTTAAATGTAAACGATTGACTAAGTTCTTGTCTATGAGTATCAACTTGTGTGAGCTTCCCTTGAACAAATGCAAAGAATGGTGTCTCTGCTACTTCCGACTCCATTTCACAAATACTCGAGTCCGTGTCCAAGTCTAAGTTTCCAGTCCCAGAATCCCCGCCAAGTGATCCAACTGGATGATGATCCCATGGTTTGTAGTGAACAGAGTTGGGTACAATTGCTATGGGAGAGGATGAATATAATTTATCGTCGCTCCTTGATCTTGGACTATTTAAATTTCTATCAATGGTCCGATTGCTGTATCCTTCAATTTGATGTTGACCCAAACGTGGAAAATTAGAAGAGTAATTTGCTTCATTTGCTGCCCTCCAATTTGAGTCTATATCAGCTTCCAATATGGATGTAGGACTTTCCTGAGTTTTCTCCTTTTGTCCATTTGCATCGTATGGAATTTTCGTCTGTGATTGAACTATTATAATACAATTCATTTGTTGAACAGTCTTTATTTTTACTAATATTATGTGTAAAGTGTATGTATACGTATATGTGTATGTGCATGCAGTTAAAAGTATGTTCTTCTCACTAGCAGAGACCATCCGTCCAGATTTTGAACTGACATCTTCAAAATGAATTGGTCGGAAATGAAGTTCAATTGTTGAGAATTCTTTTCCAGAATTATCTAGCCTCGAGACAAATTTCTGTTTGGTTGCCTGAATTACAAAATCCTTTGTTTCAGTCATCAAATTTACTAGTACACTTCGATTGCACGTAAAATCTGGGAGAGTGTCCGTACTAGAAAAACAACAACAACATGGAAATAAGGATTTGTTTTCATAATAAAAATTTTAGCAATGAATTATAAATCATTTTTTGTTTAAAAGAAAAAAATATAATTATTATTACTCTGGTTGGAAATTATTCTTGAGGAATTTCATGCCGACTGAACCAGCGTTCCAAATATTTTTAATTTCCTCTTCTGACTCAATCAATGCATTGTCATCATAGAAGAAGCTATCACCCGCAGCATTGGCACTATTTGAAATCCCATCAGGGGATAAGCCATGCTTCAAATACGGATCATTATGACAAAGTAAATTCCTTTGATCAAGGTGGTTATTTAGGACATGGGGTGGTCCTCCAGTTTGAGTAATACTTTTTTCAACAGAGTCGGCAAGTAAATTTGAAAGTTGAGACTCCAAATGAGCAAAATTAGCTGTCTGTTCCACATCATCTTGATCATCATATGGCTCTGAAGGATTCTCATAATTTTGAGGATTATCAGATGAGGCTTGACATTTCTTTTCAATGATAGCTGTTCCAATTAGATTCGGATGACCAGAATTGGTGACTGAGCCTGAGAGCCAAGCCTGTTGAGAGGGAGGTTTGCAAAGTAACAGGTCTCTAGTTTCCCATCTTGTCGGTCTTTTGTATAGAAAGTTTTGAGGGACGATTCCAAGAAGTTTTGGCTTATAGTCGTATGAATGATGATGATGATGACTCACACTTTCATCTTCCTTCTCATGCTTGTACGCATTCATTCTCGACAAAAGCAAACTCTGTACAATAAAAAATCATATAAATATATATATACAATATCAACAGCGTTTAGTTTAATTTTCTGTACAAATATATATAATACAAATAAATGTTTTTGTCGTTGTCATTATTCTGGATTTTTTAAAATATTTTAGACAAGCAATAGTAACATTGATAATAATTATGATTCGCAATCGTATTTTAAAAATTTTCAAATCTTTTATACAATTCGTGAAATTGAAAAAAAAAAAAGTGCAACCGTTTCATGGTTTTCAAAGTCAATAACAATGTTTCTCGAAACTTTGCTACCAAGACGATCAATTTCCAAAGCACTTTTTTTCAAGGGATATAATATATATATACGTTTAAAGATTACAAACTATTTACGACATGATGCATGCATGATTATATTAAGTGTATTCCCCTCTTCACTACATAAATAAATGCCATGAAATAGTTAAATAATCTTGTTTAAAATATACATCTTACCATTTTTCACAAACAAGAGAATGAACAAATTAGTTGTGAGTTGTAATTTGTACATTTGCAAGTCAAATTATGATTCTATATTATAATAAATATAATTCAAATGATGCTAACACAATAAAACTATATGAGCGTGAGTTGACAACTCCTTTAAAATGTATAATACACAATATGAATATGTGTCAAAACTAAGTTGCAAGCTAAACAAATGGTTGTCACATATCCAACACAATTAAAAATTAAAATTCAGAAAATGTCAAATTAGCAAAACAAAAAAACAAGACTACATAATAAACTACGACGAGACGAAAGACGACGAACGAATACAAGACGATTTTGGATTTCATATAAATTTGCCTCTCAAACTCAACTCTGACTAATTTACTTAGAATTTGCCTGTATATATTTCCAGATATTTCACTCGCCAAGGACAACTGGACGACCGCAAACATGATGACGGGTGAAATGTCCTACGTTTTCAGGATTTCCCCTGACACTCCAACACTTGACAATGAGAATGTCCATACGAGCATTGTTCTGTGGATTGAGTCCATGACATGTGTCAAAAATCCTTCAGCTCCGGATCCTGCATATCTGATTACTAGAATACATGGAATGGACCGTGATTCTGCCACGGATAAATGCGACAATATCACTGTACCCATTCAGCTCGCGACATATGCGATTGACAACGAGCAGCCACTTGAAAATCAAAACATTAGTTTGATCCCCCAAGGAGATTGGGCTGGGACAAATACTAGTGTTGTTATCCGAGCTGAAATCGTAATTAAAAGTAAGCAATTGGCAATTATGATTAAGTAAAGAAGCAGGAATTTGAGTTTAAAAACTACATTCACAAATTCGCATTACCCCAACCAAAAATCCAAACCTTTCCCCACATCTACACTGTATATGTATATCTGATCTGTATGATGAAATTGTGCCTGTCTTCATTCATTCTTTCATTCATTCAATTTAAATGGACATGTGTGTTGTAGAAACTATTATAATGGGAGATGATTTGCCTCAATTGGATTTGATTTTGGATGGCTCAATACAATATGAAATTCGATTGAATAAACAAAACAAACTTTGTCAAGAAGAATCTTGGAAATGTGGACTGGTTGCATTGAGAATAAGTTGTCTTCTTTCGGATGATTCCTTGACTTTTCTTGAGCTTGAAGGGACCGACAAAATCAAAAATGAAACGACTTCCACAAAGTGGTGTGAGACGACTGATTACTTCTCAAAGGATCCAGCTCATACAGTTTCCTTTGACTCGGCCAACTCCATCATCTTGAAACCAATAAAGAACAGGGATTCTCCTGAACAATCCAAATTCCTCGCCAAAGTTTCCATCAGTGCTCAACTCTGTAACATTTTTTAATCAGTTTTTACTTCTATATATAATTCAAATACAAGCAAGTACATACATATACGTATGCATGTAAAAAGTAAAAAGAAAAGGAAATGACGATTCCAATTACGTATTTCCAGTTTCAGAATCCCAAACAAGAAAACCTGACGGATATTTTGACTGTAATGCCGACTGCCTTGGTCCTACAACTTTGATTCCATATGAATGGACATGTGATGGTAAGCCTAATTGTCCTATGAATTGCATGGATACAAACATGGATGAAAGCGAAGAACAATGTAGACGCGAAGACTCGTCCAGTTGCTGGAATTATGGTATATACGATATATATATATACGTTATGTATTTAAACATTTATAAAAGCATCCTATATAGTATACGTAAAAATGTATATTGCGGATTCCTTTCATGTATATGTATATGTATATGTACTTTTATTTAGAATATTTGAACTATGGAGTTTTCAATCTTTGGTACATGATTTTCATGATGTTTTTCATCGGCGGATTTGTTACGTTACTCCTCTTGGCTCGGTCTCTCTATATACGCCGTGTGGTGAGCTTGAACTCTATTCAATACTTATAATCACTCATTTTTTTATCATAAGAGTATACTGCGTGAGTATGCTGTATTTTCATATTAATAATTAAACACTGTATATTTTGTACTTTAATTGTACACAGGGGCGGGGGCGAACAACTACGACTACGGAATTCAGAAGATCCTCTGATGAGCTTCCACCTTCTTACAGTACAGTAACTGGAGTGAATGCCTTCACTGTAAAAGCATGAACATAGTCAAATTACTTTCAAACATTGCAACTTTCTTCACCGATTGAACTTCCGCGATCCATGATTGTACATAAATATTCTGAAAAATGTATAAAGTAATGATGGTTTTTCAAGGTTATCATAATAACATTACTATTTGATATAACATCTGTATATTGTCACTTTTTATTTGAAACACTACCCAATAAGTATACATACATAAACGAAACGTATTTATATAATTTATAAGACTCGTAAGTATAGGTACAGATAAATGCAGTAAAACTTTTTTGAATCCCTTCATTCCTCGGATAAACTGAAAAAAATTGTACTATATAATCATTATTCTAGTAATGCGACCACACACATTTTATGAATAATTCATCAAACTTTAAATAATGTCAAATTTAAGCACGAAATTGTAGGAGAATCACATATGTATAGCAAAAAAATAAAGGATGCACAACACACATGGAATTTCGCAATATTTAATACAAAGTTTCAGCGAATGTTTATTTCAATCCAATAAGGTTCAAGAACTTTGGGTGATTCTCATGAAAAACGTCGTGTGTATTCATTGTACATTCATCCACAATTAATTTAAATAATTTACTCTGACATTACCAAATCTCTTATCTTGCATTAAATAATAGAAAACGTGCATGTAATATATTATACGTCTAGATAATTTTGGAACTTTTTCCACACTCTATCGTATGCGATATATTGTTTTCCCACTTTCCCCTGCTTATATGTATTTGTATTGCAATCAAATAAATATGCACCTTTTGTCAATTATCGTCAGTTCATTATCAATATAGTCAATAGTCAGTCGTCAATCGTCAAATTGACATGTGTCACGCGTTTTGTGCACACATATATCAAATGTATAAAATTTGCAGTCAATCTCAAAGTAATAAAAGCCGATTTTACTCCATGAAATTTCTCAGTTCAAGTTCCCTATACGCTAACTTTCACTACACACATTCAAGATGACTTGCAATAAAATCTTCATTGTTGTGCTTCTTTGCACTACGTTTGTAAGTTTTTCGAATGGAGATTCATCAGTGGAATCTCAGTCGGACGAATCAGCCCAATCCCAATCTTCGGAACAACAGCAAATTCAAGGTTCCTTATTATATTCCTATCGTTGACTCCGTCAACAATATTAATACTTCTCATATGTAAAAGGTGTGCATTTAGAATAATAACAACAGAGTATTATAGTTTATTTTTAGTCGATTTGATTTTCCATTTCATACAGCAACTCCTAATAGCAATGTCAACGTAACTTATCATGTGTGGTCTCATCCATCAAATACCAACGAGACTCTTCTTCAAGCAAGGAATCGTTTGGTTTCCGTAACCGAAAAATCAGTTTTCCTTACAGTCATGGACCAGGCAGCAATGAATGACAGCAGAAAAGAATTTGCGTATAAACAACCATAAGTTCATTTCCTGATTTCCTGCTCTAACTGATTTTCTATTTTCCAGTACATTCATATTATCGTATATTGGTTTCTTATGTGGCCTTTATTAGGTAAAGAAACATGATTTTTGTAATAATGAAAATAATTTTGTTGTACATTCGATATATATACATATATAGGTACGAATCTATCGAGTACACCTTCGGTGAATACATCACATGCATTGGAGGTGTGTGTGAAAACTCGACAAACAATTTGTATTGGGTGCTTTACGACTTACAAGATGACTCAGCAGACCCAAAAAACCCACCGAATGAAACCCAACTTGCTAACTATGGTATATAAAATTGACATTTTCTTCATATTTTATAATAACATTCATTATAATGTACCTATATATATATTGTATTCTGTCTTCTCTCGTTTGCGTTATTGACATATGAGAGTCAAATTGAATTTGGAAATTTATTGTATATTTCCAGGTGTGAGTAGCCTCGTCGTTGAAGACAAGAAAAATTATCTATTCTGGCTGACGGTCGTCAACTTTAATAATTAATTAATGATTAAACTTATAAACCCAAATTTCCTTTTCAAATATGTGAATTAATATTATTAATTCAAACAATATTTAATTGTAGAGTCACACATGTATTTTAAATTTGAATTAAATCATTTCGCAATATATGTTCACCAGTCTTTGTTATATCATTTCTATTATATATGGCGCATTTCATTCAATTTGTTTTTATAACCACATGAAATAAATATGTTTAGTTGTATACATGAGGATTTTATACTGTCAATATATTTATTGATGAAATTTTCAATTGCTTATTTGATACAACTATATTTCCATTCCATTATTTGTTTTAAATGCTGATTACCTTTTAAAATTCTTTGACAACGCCAGGCTTGACACCACCCCAAATCCCAAAATCATGTAATTCCTTTCGGATGTCTATCAAAGTTCCACTATCTGTCGTCACATCTCTCGTATGAGAATGATAGTGCCAACTATCAATTTTCTTTGGAGCTCTCTCATTATTATTATTTTTGAGACTCTTTTGAACACTCTTGACAGACTTGGCTCCGGGATTATTATTTGTCAATTTAACACTTGGTGCTCCATATCGTTTATTTAGTACTGACATCCCAACTTTCCCTCGCCCAAACGTCTTCACCACCGCCCCATTTCCACTCCCATTATTGCCATAATTGCTATTGTTATTATTGTTATTATTATTGTTATTATTACTGGTATTACTGTAAGGATTTAGTCTGGACATGGGTGGTCGATTCATAGAGTTTGCTGCAAATCTTGCGAGTCGATGGGCTGTGTTGGGACGAGTCGGACTTGTCGGACCGACTGAACTAGGAAAATTTGCACCTGGACCATTTCCTTTCGGACTTGAACTTATTGTCTTGTCAAATTTTGCTTGGAGATTGTAAATTGTCTGATTGAATCGACTATTTAAATGAGTCCCCTGAGCACCGTGAGTGAGCGCAGCTGACACCAGTTGATGATGTTGAACGACAGCCAGAGCTTCCGCAGAAAATGTTTTCTCTTTCTCTTTATTTTTATCTTTCTCCACATTTTTTCTTCCTCGTCGTCCTGCTCTTTCAGTTCTACCTGAAGAGTCTGCGGATGCTATAATTCTTTTTCCCCGAGATGAAGATGTTGGAATGGAAGACTTGAGAGATGGTGAAACAACAGTAGCAGGCTCCTTCACGGGTACGTTCTTTATTGTTGCGGTGGTGGTGGCTGTAGTAGTTGCAGCTACTGAATTTCCGTTTGAATTCGAAATTGAATCCGTCATTTCTTCCCCACCGGCGGACACTTCAATAATGGGAGTCATTACAATGGACCTCGGATGCTGACGTTTACTATTTCTTGCTGATGGTTGATTTGGTGGACTCGACACAGGTTGGGATTGCTGACTGCCATCATCTGTACTAACAACCGATTGTTTTCCTCCTCCTCCAGTCATCACACTACTCGAGATTCCCTGCTGCTGTTGTTGTTGTTGTTGTTTCCCTTCCACAACTCGAGAATGTTTCCGAGAAACTTTAGAGCTGGATTTCCCAGTTGTTTTGGTTTTGGAGGTTTTCCCTAATTTATTGATATTGCCAGCTCCATTTTGCGTGGTCATGGATTGTTGTCCGGTGGTGTTGTGATTTTGTGATGCTTTATTTCGAATGGCTCTTCTGGGTCGGACTGTCATGGTAGATGCACAAGCTGTGACGGGAGCGGAAATTATTGGTGTTCTCATGTCCAGGTCAAACATTGGGATTTGGACGAGTTCATCCAAATCATTCGTCCGCGGATCTATATTTACATGTATTGAAAAAATACGCAGTTATTTTTAAAAATCCCATTTACCTAAATAATTCGAATGTTGTGGGATTGTAAAGGATTTTTTTTTTACCCATTCTACTTTTATCAATTTGACTCCCTTCCTGATCATTGTCAAATAGTAATTTATCTAAATTCATTGTTTTATTTGATGAAGAAAAGGATAAATCTTTCATTTGTTTCTTGGACTCATCTTGACGCTCATTCAATTTCTGGATTTCATAGGATGGTGTTCCATTTGATTGAGGGACTGACTCGATGAGGAGTCGACTGTCTTCCATTTCATTATCTATATATATATGGATAGAGTTGAATAGATTTGTAATACATTTGAATTTTAGTGAAATTAAATTTAAACTATCAACTTTACAATTTAAAATTTAAAATGATGTATAACATATTTAAAAGGAAAGTTGTTTATTATTTTGGTTTTACCTCTCGGTTTGGTTGCATTTGGATTGTCAAAATAAAATTCTTGAGTTCTCTCACTAAGGAATTCTTTAGAGTTGCTGTAATTATTAAAGTTGTTTGGTATTGATTTGAGTTCATTTTCATTTTCAATAGCAATAGATTCCATCGGATTTTGTGGTGCTTGTGGGGATGGTGGGGCTGGTGGAGAATGTATATGAAATGATGAAGTGCCTTCCTTTCGTCTTGTTTGTCTCTTTCCATTTGTTTCCTTTTCTCGTTTGTCCCCTTTTGATGACTCTTTAGGATTTTTGTTGTCCATTCCAGAAGTACGTTGATCTTCCTCTACTGGAGCGGATTTCACTTTCCTTTTCCCTGCTTTCTCTTCTTTCTCTCTCTCTTTTTCCCTTTCTTTCTCCATCTTTAAGAGTTTTTTTAGTGGACCGGATTTCTCTTTGTTTCCTTTAGTAAGAAGCTGCTCGACAATCCCTTTTCCTCGACTATTTTTTTCGAGTACATCCGGGTTTTTATTAGCACTTTTTTCTTTGAGAACGGGGACGGATTTTTTATGAGCCATCTGCTCATCATTAAGTGCATGTTGTTTAGAGGATCTTTTAGTTTTCTTAATGGAGAAATTTCTACTTTTCAAAGTTGTTTCATTATCTCTGTTGTCTTTGTCATTATCCTCATCCTCAGTACTCGCTGTATGTTGTTTCTTGGATCGAGTTCCTTCATGCTTGGATTTAGATTTCTTTCTAGTGAAAACCCCATTGTTGTCTTTCTCTTTTCCTCCGCCGTATAATTCACAAACTTCATTTGTACATTTCAATGTGGCTCCTCGTGGAGAATTCCCTGGTGATTCACTCTCAATCCATCCACTACTTTCCGTCCCAGCTTTGCCTCGTGAACTACTTTCCCCACCACCCACCACTTTTGTCACCGTCTTGGACATTTTTATTTTTTTTAACTCATTGATGATGACTTGTACAATTTTTAATGTTGAGTGTTATGATTGAGAGACTGCATACTTTATTCGCAAAATATGAATTATCATTTTAAATTTTCATGTTTACATATATATATATATATATATATATATTTGAAATCGATCGATCCTCAAGAATATAAATAAGTTCTAAATTAGAATTTCTAATAAATTCTAAAACCGTTTAGTTTATTGTCGTCATAAGAAAATTTGTATCATCGTCTACATATTATAAATATGAATGAATGAAGACGTAGTTGGGTATTTCATTTTGATTGGGAAATTGTATTTAATTGTATCCTTTAAATGTTTGTTATATACATAGTCCGTTTCCATGGTCTTTATTATGAAATGAATTCCACACGAATTCCCGTATGGGATTAAAATAAGAATCCTCTAGATCTCCTTGAATTTCTGGCGTATTTTTTTTTCCTTTGAAGGAAATTCAAGAGAGAGAGAGACAATTCGAGATTTTTTTATTTTGGTGACAAAAGTTGTTTATAATTTTAATTTGTTGTTTATATATAATATCAATTTGTTATTCGTTTTCTGATTTAATTGTGCGTTTGATGAATTAAAGAATATCCGTGAATTGAAATAAGACTCGGTATTTACTTACGAGACTGCCATAGACATTTTGTATATATTATACGCGTACACTCGTACACAGAGTGCGATGGAGATGGAAAATAGTACAATGGAAACAATAGTGGATGAGAGTCATATCGAAGTCGAAATTCAAGTGGAGTCCGAGGAGATAGTAGAGAGTGAGAATATTGTCCCCATAATACCTGTAATACAGGAAGAAGCACTACCAAAAAAACGAGGTAGAAAAAAATTACCAACACCCGCAACAGACCATGTAAAAAAGTTGAGGGGTCGTCCAAAAAAGAATATTGAAGACAAAAAACCATTACTTTGTGAGATATGTGATCGGGCTCTAAGCTCATCAACTAAATTAATTCTTCATATGAGAACTCACACCGGTGAGAGACCATTTGATTGCCCACATTGTGCCTCAAAATTTAGTCGACGAGACAAACTCACCCTTCACATTCGAGGTCATACGGGAGATAAACGATATGTATGTACGTTTGAAGAGTGCACAGCCAAGTTTACAAGTAGGGATAAGTTGACTCATCATGAAAGACGACATACCGGAGAACGACCGTTTAGTTGTACTCATGCGGATTGTGAAGCCAAATTTAGCAGAAAAGACAAATTGACAAATCATTTAAGAACTCATACGGGGGAGAGACCATTCAAATGCATTGTTCCAGAATGCATAGGGACATTTTCAAGAAGAGACAAATTGACTAATCATATTAGAATTCATCATACCGAAGAATTCAACAAGTATACTCCAAAAACTCTCATTGCCATCACAAGACCACGGTATGCAAGTGATTCACTAGTGTCTCAAACACAGTTGGGAAAAGTTGCGGGGGAAAAGACTAGCTATGGCAATATTAAGATGGAGCCTTTGACTACGCAGAGACGTCAAAATCCTACAATAAGAACAAAACGTATTAGGGAAGAAGATGAAGAAACGAAAGAAGGGAGTCATCCTGAAATCACTGATGTGGACTCTATTGAATTTGAAGGCGATCAAGATTATTATCCTGATGAGAAAGAAACGGATTCTGATGATCCGGACAGCTGTATGGACGTTGACTGCGGTAATGAAAGTACCATGTAACTATTTTCATCGTAACATGCATTCTTGTATTGAACTTCATGGCTTTTGTCTGTACAAACATCACGGAAATTCTTTTATTTATTTTGCAGATTCCAGTGGGAGTGGTACTAATTCCAATAAGAAGCCTCGAGCCAGGGCCAAAAAAGTATTGCACCCTATGGTTATGAGAGGAGGGTCCAAATCCTTCAAATGTCATGTGTGTAAGCTCTTATTTTCCAAAGAATTTGACTTGGCTCACCATCTGATGAAACATCATTGAATGAAATAATAATATGTATGTAGTAGGCCGTTTTGTAAATGGTTATTTGTATTTTTACAATAAAAAGCAGTTGAAGACTTTTTTATGTCATGTTCTTTGATATCAACTTTGTTTTTATTGCTCATTGGGTTAGAGTAAGTAAAAATATCCAAACATTTTTGATTTCTCAAACAAATTCTTATTGCAAGAATAATACAATAAAAGATTGTAGTTATATACTTAAGTAATTAAATACCAAATGAAATGAGAAGAATATTGCATTGTCATTTTGCGTATTCCAACCAGAATATACCTACGCATATCAAAATAAAAACTTAAAACTTATATATATAATTATATACATATACCTTTCCGAGCAACGTTCAGATTTCAGTCAGACAAGGAACTTGTCATGAATCTCCTCCGAGATCATATGTTTATTTGTACATTAATATAATGGTCCAAACTTCAAATCATCGTTTTAAATAATTTATCAAGGCACGAAATACGCAGTAATGGCCTTCAGATATTTTTTTAATTAATTTACATGTAATACAGGCACACACAATACACGTGTACGAAAGTAGAAGTTTACTTTTCGAATTTCATCAATAAAAATAAATTATACAGCATATTTACGTACTTATATCACAATTGATTTTTGCTCTTTTCTAATATCATGTAACTTAAAAATAGGAAACTCAACATAGAATGGAAATACATATCTGAATAGTCTGAATTGTTTAAAAATAAATTTGAATGGTAACATTGTTGCTGTTTGTGTGCTTATTGAAGGTAACTAGCATTCACGTAATTTTTACACAATGAGTATCAAACTATCAACTGCGTGTAAAGTCTTGGACTACTCAAAATTTTGCAGTTGGGCATCCTAATTTTACACGACGTTCCAGTTGACAAACTCTTTCGGCAGCAATCACCAAAAGTTGATTCAACGCTTCCCAAGTCAAAATTTCTTTGTCATCATCAACTTCTTCACCACCCTTTCCTTTAGGGTTGAGGTTAGGAGCAAAGTTCCCTGGAGCACTAAGTGTTCGGATTTGTTCATTTTTTCCTGTGGGTTCAGTTGTTGATGCTGCTGAGGAGGAATTACGCTTTTTCAATGCACAAAGTCGAAATTTTTTTTCTATAGCTGTGAGTAAAACTTTTACTCCTCGTATATCTTCCCGAAATCCAGCATTATCTAATCTTCGACGAGTATCCAATTCTTCACAACGTTTTTCTATTGCCTTATTCCGATCACTTAATTTTCTTACATCATCCTATAAATAATTCCTTCAATGTAAATTTTTGTAGGAGGAAGAACTGAAATTCGTAGAAAAAAGACATATTGGACATACCTTGTAAACTTTTTTCGATTCATCAACAAGTTCCCTGAGTTGAAAGATTTGTTTCTCCATTCTCATAAATTTGATTTTGTATTCGTCAATTAGATTCTCCTTTTCTATTAATTGAGTCTTTAAAGGTAAGAAATACATACATATATATATATAGTCATTCTAAATTTTAAACTCGGCAGAATCTTTCAATGCAATAAGTACATATATAGGTAATATAGGTTATATTATTATTCTGTAGTGTTTTTGAAAATTTGACATACTTCAAGCCGAACAGTCTTCTGTGTGAGTCTTCTAACGGTTTCAGAATCATCAGAAACTCCTATTTTTATATTTAAAAAAATTCAATGTCATCTGCTACATACATAAGTAAAACTGAAAAGAACATTATGGTAGATGATAGCAACCATCAAAATATAACTTACTTCGCTTTGTAAGATGGTTGGATGTTGTTGAAGGTTCCAAACTCTCAACATGTGTTTGAGTAATTAATTTTAAAAGCTTGTTTCTTTCTTTTGTCCAGTCTTGTTCTGAAGCCAAAAAATTCTGACCCGTTTGCACATTTTCTAGGACTAATTTATGAACCAAGTTTTTGGCTTCCGTTGCACTACAATGACAAAATAAAAATTAATTTAATTTATACTTTTAAGGTACTTCTGGCTACTATTATTATTGCCATTTGAGTTTTCGAAAGTCTCACTAATTTGTAGGTAAATATATAGTATTTACTTTATTACCTATAAACACAATTTTTCAATCGATTTTCATATTCTTCCATTTGATTATTCTTCTCCTCTTGCATTAGTTTTAAATGTTCTTTGAGGGCAAATTCCTTTTCTCTGTGTACGGTATTCAGTTCTTTAATGTGATTTTCGAGAACTTGAACTTGTTTTACAAGAACTACAGGATTTAGAAGTTCAAATTTACTTTTCTTTGGGCCTTGACCTGGAAATGGATGAATACGACAAATTTATTGTGGAATTTAGAATTACTCGAATCAGAATACTGCGTCATCAAGGCTGTATGGTTTTGTAAGATATGTACCTATTTTAATTTTAGTTAAACTTACATTTGCGGATTTCTTCCTTAATTTGAACCATTTTATCGGTGAGCTGAGCAGCTTTTGGATTTTTCTGTATAAGTGTAGTATAAATATAATTCGGGTAAATCTCATCTATTTTTACACATTTGATATAAAAAAATACAAATGACAAATACCTAAGTACTATTATATGGACAAAAGTTTTGAACCTGCATGAATAAAGTCACATCTCTCTCGTCTGTTTTGCTCATCAAGAGAACTGCTTGAAATTTTCGACGATAATCTTCATTTTCCAGCTACAAATAGAAAATTATAATCATAATCAAAACATGTATGTAGTAGTAAACATATTAGACAATATACTTATATATATATTATTTACACTTACTTTGAGTTGTTCGTTTTCGGTAACCAATGTCACATAATTTTCTCTTTCATCATACAAACAAGTTTGAATGTCGCTAAGCTGATTCTCCAATGTATTGATCCTACTACTCAAGTACTGTATTAGATCTTCGTTTCTAGTTCCTCTATCAGCTACGATTTTATACCTATATTTATAATAAAGGATCAAATTCAATATTACATACGTAAATACTATGTACAAGAAGAAAGGAAATGACGGACATTTATCATATAACTATATATTTAACATATTAAATTCATTCCCTTACTCATTGGATAAATCAATAATTTTATTGTACTGCTTCTCCATGGATTGCAATTTCTTTTGAAAGAAATGAAGAAACTCCGAAGGTGTAGCAAAGCAGTGTATCCAAGCATCAATACTATTAAATTGCCTTGCAATCCGCTTAATTTTCTCCGATGTAACCGAATTATCACTTATATTGGTCATGGTTTGTGTATCCCCGGAAGCCGTCGAAAATGGCATTTTAAATCAAGTGTATATGAAGTTTCAAACTCTGAATCTGAAATGCATATATAGAATAAAAAAGACATATATTTAGAATACATACCGGTACAGAGTACATCGAATTTCTTCACTATATGACTATATCGATAGAAAAACGGACCGAAGACGTGGATCTAGAAGCTGAGGTATTTGAGTTTTCCTATTTGGCCTCTTTGGCGCCACGGCGTTTCTTATGATTTTGTAATTCGAAAAATCACAAGAAA